>MBFL02000030.1:0-176940 GCA_001696595.2 Aspergillus hancockii
CTCGAAGCCTTATAAATCTTGCCCCTCGCCGCAACAGAAGGCGCCATATCAAGAATAAACGGCTTCTCCTTGCCCGCCGGCGCCCCACACGCCAAAGGCGAAACCCCCATCAACTTCTCACGCCCACCCCACACAGGCAACGCCGGCGACGAGTTAGTAAACACAAGACTCATCATCCCAGCCTCCAGCGCCTGCTGCACAATCCACGCCGACATCCCGAAATGATTCGAGTGCTTGACGCTCACGAACCCGATCCCGAACTCGGACGCCATCTCAATCGCCCGCGCCATTCCCATGTGCGCGGCTAGGAACCCGAACCCGTTTTGCCCGTCTACTTGGGCTACGACCGGGGTGATCTGAGTCAGTGTTGGGGATGCTCTGGCGTCTAGGACGCCTTGGCGAATGCGTTCCATGTAGGAGGGGATACGGTTTATGCCGTGGGTGTCGACGCCGCGGAGGTCGGCTTGGACGAGGCATTTGCTGATTAATGTAGCGTTGGAGGCGGGGACGCCGTTTGCTGTAAGGATATTTGTGGTGAAGATTTGGGCGTTTTGGTGTGTTATGTGGTGTTTTTGTTTTTGGGGGTCCTCCATTTTGAGTAGTCTTGTGGGAGGGGGTTGTTTCTTGGTTGGGGTTGGCTTAGTTGGATTGAGTAACTTGGATTGGGCTAAATTTATTTGTCGGTTGAGTGTGAGTAATATAGCTGTAGGAGTGTGGTGCGATTATATAGTGATGGTTCTTTGCTGGACGGATATTCCGCTTCGGATGTTCCCCGCATATTTTTCCAGTCTTTGCGGATCCGGTCCGAGTTTGTTGGGGTTCGGAGGGTATCCGCTTGGTGCCCGTTATGGTCTATCCTGGGGTATTTTGGGGAGAGGGTTATTGTACAGATGCAGAGGTGATTGGTGAATGGTGATTTTTGAAACAATCGCGAAAAGGGGGTGTATTATTGGCGACGACGTATCGCTGTTTTCCGATATATATATTGCGATGCTATGAGTTTGATGCGGATATTTAAGGCTAACCGACAGGGCTATAATGAAAATTAACTAACAAATGCAATATATCTATTTCGGCTGGAGTAGGTATATGTCGTATAGTGATACTCTTAGGTACTTCAATCCACCGAATCGCTATTACAAGCCACATCAGTGCTGGATTGTGTCGAGTACAGAAAGGGAGGCGCTGCAGATGAGCTACAGGAAGTGTAGAGTTCGTCGTGACAGTGAGCTAGCTCAGTTAGAGTATAATGCGATGCCTAGTTTATTAATTCGATCGTAATCGTGTGGTCTATGACAGTCTATAATACTCATTATCCGCGCATATGCGCCGACATCTTCTATATACATCAATAAAACCACCAAATATTTTTAAGTGGCTACCTCATGTCTAACATTTCCAAGCTGCGGTGAAGCAACCTTCTCCGTCTGTGTGTTCGCCTTCTGCTCGGCCAAGCACATTGGCTGCTTCGTCTCCGCAGCTTTGGCCTTGTCCGTCGCCGCGGTCTCTTGTAACTTTTGCATGTACTGGTACGATTCAGCGGAATATTTGCACCGCTTCCGGATGATGGCTCCATATCGATAGAACAAGAAAGGTGCGGGCATGCAGAGAAGCGACAGGAACGCGGGGATAGACGGTCCCCAGTGGATTCCAACGCCGTCGTACATGTACTTTGTGATCAGTGGAAAGACAGCGCCGAAGATGGATCGTAAGATGGTGTTTGCGGCCAGTACGGATGCCGCATAGACAGTGTAAGAATCGATCAAGTAGTTCATGACACCAAGATAGATGATGATGACGCCAAATCCAAAAGGGGCTGTGCCGGTGATGCTCACAGTCCAATGAATGGACGGGTGGTCGGTCCAGGCAAACCAGAACTGGCTGATAGGGATGGCTGCAGCTCCGACCATGCACTGCAGGAGTCGAGCCTCTGGGGGTGCGAAACCACCGTGCCGGTCCTGGACTTTTATAAAGTGCATATTCGCGGGGATTGTGAAGATGATACCCAGAATCATGCCAACCATAATTCCGAGGAAGGCCAGGCCTCCCACACCGGGGTTCCACCCACGTCCCTGCTCATATACAATTGGGAATCCGGCAAAGAACATATATAGCGTGCCATAGATAATTGCGATGTAGAGAGCGAATAGTAAAACGATAGGCTCCGCGAAAAGTAGTGTCAATGGCCTAGAGAGTGATCTCCGCAGCAGGGTGTTCAGCGATAATTTCCCTTTGTCAAGCTCAATCTTGCTGCGGTAGACCCTGCCTGTCATTTGGGACAGACGCTCAGCACGCTGCCGTAGGAGCGTAGGCGCATAAGTCTCAGGAACTGATACTGCCATCAAGACCCACACAAATCCTCCAGAAGCGGCGAGAAAGCCTTCCACCCATCTCCAGCCAGCGTTCATACTCAGAAAACCGCCAATTATCGGACCCAGAGATGGCCCTAAGAAGGGAGCTGCGGCATACAAGCTGAGCGCCAGGCCCCGCTGTCTGGCCGTGAACATATCAGATATTGTTCCTCCGGCATTGGTCAACGGCGCAGATCCAAACGCGCCTGCAAAGAAACGAAGAATCACTAATGACCAGATATCTTGGGCACCGGCGCAGCCAGCTGAGAACGCAGCCATGGCCAGAAAGCTGAAGAAGAACGGTATCTGCCGCCCGAAAACTTCACTGAGAGGAGCCCAGAATAAGGGGCCCACGGCAAAACCCAGGACAAATAGTGACAGACCGAGAGTTGCGACCTCCGACCTGACTTTGAAGTGTGTGACGATATCTCCAACACTGCCACTGTACGTAGAAGATGTCAATGCAACAATCATTGTTGAAAACGCCACTATAAACGTGATGGACAATTTCCTGGCAAAACTGAATAACTGGGGATTGCGGTTGTCGTTTGGTATCCACGACACGACATAGGGATCTTCCTCTGTTCCGGAGCCAGGGTATTCGAAGTGGAGGACATCCTGGGTGATAGCACTCTGATCGGTGAGCATGCGAAAATAGGGAATCTTGTTTCGGTATACTCCAGTAGGAAGGACCTTTGCGATCGGACGATCTTCTATATCACTAGTTGTCATCCTGCTTTTAAAATGCTTTATAGATGAAGCGTCTTTCAAGACTTTGTTTACTCTCCAAATTTCATTCAATTTTCAAGGTTATCACGATAGATCAGGAAACAAGGTCCAAGCAAAGCGAAAGATGTAGAGAAGTGATAGTACATTGATAGCGAATAGTAGATAGAGGTAAATATTTTTATTGACGGCCAGGTGGTTTGTAATTTTACTTTTCAGCGGAGTATGCAGGTCTAGTATTAGTAGCATCTTATCAATGCGATGTGCGAAGAGGGCAAGAAAACGAAAAAGAAAAAAAAGAAAAAGTTTCATCAACTGAACGAAAACAAATCTTGCGTGACGACCCACCTCGCAAGGTATAAATTCCCTATGCAGTAGTATCCTATAGTTCCATATTTATTCCTGCAAGGGATATCCTTCGTCCCATCATCGGATACCATATCGCTCTCGGAGTTCCTCCACTAGTTCTCGTCACGAATCCATTTCTCATCTCAAACCTGTTCACACTGAATCAATCTCAACAATGAAGGATGGTGAGTACACACCCCTTCCGGAGATGGCAAGTGGAGCAAAAGGCTTCGCCCGTCAGATTAAATTATCGATATCGGGTATTCGGCACGTGGGTCACTCGGGAACTCTTCCAGCAAGGGACTTGCCGAGTTAAAAGCTCGGCAAAACCTGAGTCGTATACCTACCATCGGATGCATCTTCATCCTATTACTGACCAGGTCGGTCTTAATTTGCGTTTTAATACTATCAATTTCCGTTTACCCCAAGTCCTTGGAATATTACCTGCACTGGCTGGTACTGCGGACGTTAGGCTGCAAAAACAAGCCTATCGACCTATAGCCTTCGACCGAGGCTACATGTCTATTGCAGTAAACATGCATTCATCAGTGTAGGTCGGTGTAAGAAGCAATGCTCTCTCCATCTAGATAGACAATCATTTAAAAAATGTCTGGAATCTGTTCCGCAAAGACCTAAAACAGCGCAGAAGTAGCTACCGACCTGCTACGTCAAAAATTGTTAACTACATTTTTGACTGTCTGCCATGTGTGTTCCAGTAACCTGACAGTGTTCAAAGTGCGGGTAGGCCGATGCAGAGGAATATGAAAAAATTCTGGTAGATGCGCTCAAGGCTGGCCTTGCTAACAGAAGCCACCATAGATGCGGGGTCGGTCTGCACGCTCCTATATGACTTAAAGTTGGTAGACATGCCCGGTCTCTAAGTCTTGAGAAACGGCACTGCTGCCTGATGTGTGCTGTTAGTTCTTAGAAACTCGTATTTCTAATTCACTGACGGATATGGTAGGCGACCTAGTTAGTAATCAGCGACTTGGAGTTTCCTAGGGTGTAAAGGATAATTGTACTCGCAAAACTTTAGGGTGCCCTCCGACAGTGCCCCAAATTCATTTCCCCTACCTGAATAGGCCAAGTACTACAGACTATCAAAGCTACTAACCATATGATTCTGATATAAGTGGCGCAGTGGCGCAGTGGATGCAGAGTCGCCACAGCCACATACTGCTTGCCATGTCATCAACCTCAACAACTGTCTTGAAGCTTCCCGTGTTCTTTCAGCCGTCAACCGTCGGATGCTCCGACTAGCTCCAAAGCTTTCTTTTTGGGAACGCCCCATCTTAGCAGCATCGTATAATGACCAAGTTGGCAACCTACGATTGGAGGCTTCGAGAGTGACTCATGATCTTCCCGGGGAAACATCATCAACTGCAGCTGCCGTGTTAATCGCGTAGTTGGCGTATTGCCCTAGTAATCAAGTAGATCAAGTTTAGTTTGAAGTTCCGTTATCGAAGGAATAAACCGAAACTTAGCCTCTGATACACGTGACTCGACTTCCCCATCGGGAAGTCAGCCGCAGATGGCAAGTCAGGTGTCAGCGACAGACTGTGCCGCGTCAACGCGACGCTTCACCCAGAGCTCGGTTCAACCTCGCCATCTAGCTACACTGTCCATTCATTATTCATTATTCATTAACACTTGCAATTTTATCTATCGCATGGTCGCATGACTGCATAGCGACAAATTACATACTTCCTATTGACTGTACGTACTTGAACCGCGCCATCCGCTCTTATCCTCGGTCGTCAGTGGCCATCGCGCTCAACGAATAGTTGCTCTCCCTCCGCGACCACCAACCTTCCATACTCCCATTTCAATCACAATGGCCACCGACTATAGCAAGAAGACCAATGCGGAGCTAGTGGAAATCCTCAAATCTCGCTCCCTGCCCCATACTGGGAAGAAGGCGGAAATGGTTGCTCGTCTCCAGGAGGATGATAGCAAGGCGGCGCCGGGTGCGAAAACCGATAATACAGAGGACGTGATTGACTGGGAGGACGATGATGTCCCTGCCGCAGATGCTGCCGCAGCGAAACCTTCGACCGAGGCTGGTGCTGCCGCTATCGCTGCTGGCGGTCAGGGCGCCGTCCCAAACCCAGTTGCAGTCCCCAATCAGGAACAAGACACCGACCCCGCCGCTACGAACGATCTTACGGTAGAATCTAAGGGAGCCGCTGCTTCTAATGCGCAGGAGGGGTCGGAGGCAGCAACTGCGGCCGCACCTGAGGAGAAGCCGGCGCCGAACTACTCCATTGGGCTTTCGGTTACCGATATGGAGGAGGAGTTGAGGAAGCGCAAAGCTCGTGCGGAGAAATTTGGTATTACGGAGGATTCAAAGGCCGCCATCGAAGAAGCAGAGAGAAAACTCGAAAGGGCCAAACGTTTCGGTGCTGCCCCTGAGGAGTCGGCTACAGCCAATGTTAGCAAATTAGACGAAGCTCTTTCTACTGAGAAGCCCCGCAAGAGGGGTCGCGGCGACAATGACCAAGGAAGACGGGGAGGTAAAAGGCGTGATTTCGGTGGGAGGGACAAGAACCGGCGACGCGGCCAGGGTCGGAGCCAGGGAAACCGCCCTCAGGGTCAAAACCAACGAAGCAATGAAAAGAGCGCTAGCAGTGGCTTAAGTGAGAAGGACAGGCTTGCTCTGGAGGCTAGAAAAAAGCGATTCGGTACTGCATGATCCACATCCATGTTTCATTACAACAACCACTCATTTTGAAATGGAGCAGTGTTATAGGCGTTTAGAGGGAATTGTTACTGTAAAATTTTAGTATGCGTATTTACCATTTTTATAATTCGTACAGAATTATCGAAAGTCGTTATCTGGAAATGATCTTTATATTTGTAACGTAGGAGACAATAGCAATTTGTCGACTTCTTAAAAAGATCGACAGGAAGGATGCGAATCCAGGACTATCGGGGATTTCTGAATCTGGTAGCATGGACCGGTCAGCGTCACAAAGATAAGTAGCTATCAACTTTTCTTTTTTTTTTCCAAGTTTATTTATTTATTTATTACTTACTTTTTCCACCAGCCCCCCTACCCCTTTCCCCTTTCTCGCATGCAATATGTTGTCCTAGTACTCGTATCATGTCACAGTGCTGGAAGAAGAACGAGTCAGCTGAAAAGTGCTGGAAGCATCCCGTTCCTGCAGCAAACCAACGCCCACTTCGCTCGTAATAGTATGGCGACTAATTTTCTGATCGGATCTGATCGACAAATCGCAAAATACGCAAGTTGGTTGCTATTGCAGGGCGACATAAGTACTGGTCTGATCTTGACTTCGACTACTCTCTAGAGCTTTCTTGACGCTTACTTCTCCTCTTCAATTTTAACCAGTCTGATCACGGAAGACTGACCAACATCTCGAGTTTTCGAGGCTGATCAATGATTGGTATCTGTCACATTTGGCTAGACTCAGACACTTGCTGCGGCACAGTTATAGTCTTGTAATACTCCCCCGTCAGAACTTAGAGCAGCCTCGATTTTTACCGCCGTCCACAGAGGGGCCGGAAGTATAACGGAGGCCCCTACTTTCTTGTGACGAATCCCCCACCGAAGTCGCCTTGTGCACAGTGTGCTAAGCCTGGCGGATCGAACCCATGTCGCCTCACGCGTGCCCGTCAAAGTCGTCTTCCGTCAATCAGGTTCGCCCATGGCTCGTTCTTCATTTAGCGGCGGATCAGGACCCACGGCTCAGCGTCCCCACACACAAAGGATACAGAATGGGGCGATAAATGGACCTAATTGAACCCGAGGTCTCAGCTTCTTTGTCGAGGGTGCCCTTCAACGACTCTGAGTGGCTCTCGAGGGTTATAAACTGAAATCCTCTTGATCCATCACTTTTGCCCGTTTCGGCCGTGAATGAGTCTGTCATCCCACGGACCTAACAGAGAGTTGTTGAAAGGCTCGGGGCGAGCCTTTCAGCGTACCGGAAAGTAGAACTCAGAGTTACAATTAAGGGGTGAGTGAAAAAGCTATTTCCATGGTTCTAGTCCTTGTATTAGTATATGCCTCGCAGTAGATTTTATAAACAATGAACAGAATAAAGACGGTGGGGATGAGCGCTGGGATTCCTATTTCCTAGACATATAAAATGGCTCGTGTAGGCATTCAAATCGCCGTGTCAAACAAGGAGACTAAAGTGCGTCGTACATGCATCCACACGAGGATGTATACTATAGTATGTACATACATCCAGGTCGATCGGCTGTCGGACTCGCCGGGGATGGACGATCGCAGTCAGTGACCACCACCTGACTTGGCTGACTCTCAATTACTAAGAAAAGAAACATCGCAAAAAATGTCCGAATGTTGTCCTATCACAACTTCCACTCCCCCGGACACACTGACCAAATAGAGCTTTCGACACCTGCAGTACCTATTACCAGCAGATTTGCTGATGCCTGCAGCTGCCACCTGGGTTTCTACCCACAGGGTGAGACGAGGGGTCTTCGCAGAAGTGCCGATTGCGCATACGACGGACTAATCCACTATCTCACGCCACTCAACCTGATCCCAACCTCTCAACTGCCATTATCCAATATCTCCAAGCCGCGGAGACCATAATTATTACCAGTTATGACAACCAGAATGGGTCCTGTAGTGGGCCTGCCCATGACTCCAATTATCTGCCTATTGTGCTGCCGTGCACGTTCCTTGTACAGTTGATCCACTCCCAAACGGGGGTCCGTTATTTTTCGAGAGAGACTCTACACTAACACTACCTCTCTCGCCTATTCTGGGCGATTCTAAATTATCCAAGGCTAAATACAATCGATAAAAAGAGAAAGAAAGTCACCGTACTCGCACCAATGATCTCTCCGGTCACATCTGTGCTCGACGACTGCTCCGATGTCGATCACACAAACCCATCCAGGATTCCCCTGCGCGGTCTCTAGATGGACCAGTACCTACAAATAAGGATCTTGCCTCCCCGCTATTTTCGTCTCTCGCAATAGGGTCGAAATTAGCGCTAGGTGCATCCTTGGCCTTGAAAAGTCCAGATCTGCCCTAAAAATCTGTACACCATGGCTTGAAATCAACTCATTTACTCTTTTCTATCGATTTTATTTCCTTTAATTTCTGCGCAGCTGGTCTCTGTGCTCCCATCATTAACTTTCTTTTTTTGGTTTCCCCTGCGCTTTTTAACATCGTCTTCTCTGACGTGGTCGTGCAGACGCAGCTCAACAGTCAATAGCTTTGCTTTGCTTTGTATTTTAGCCACAGTGGACTGTGGCGGAGTGCATGCAAGTTGTCCGGTCATTCTAAAAAAAAAAAAAAAAAAAAAAAAAAAGAGAGAGAGAGAGAAAAGAGAAAAAGAAGGGTGCCACATTCAAGTGCTTCACTGCCTTGAATTTTATCACATCACTATCTCCCTTCGTATAGAGAGAGACCAGGGGACGGGGTTTCTCTCAGAGAATTTTCACTCTTGCTCTTCTGTAGGCGCTTTTACAGTCCTGCCAATAGATACCCTGACACGCCGATTTTTATTTCTTATTTATTTATTTTATTTTTATTTTTATATTTTTTGCACCTTAATATGCTGACACAGGGATTTTGATTGCGGGCCAATTCTCTAAGCCCTATGAGATGATTTTAAGGTAAATGAATCACGGCTCTTGCCTCGTATACTTGCATGATGCTCACAGATTTCAGCATTTAGTCTCGGAGCGGTAGACATCAGAAGGACGGAATGGTTCCATGGCCACACTGCCACTCATCCACAGTTGGATAATTAGTCTTCGGACTGGAGCTGGATATTGGGGTCAGGTAACACCATGGCGTCGCACAAGCCTGATGGTGGTCGAATACCGCGGTTTAAGGACGTTGCCTCCCAGTCGCGAAACGTGCCATTGCCTGTTATGATTGCATCGGCGAGAGTCTCTACTTCTAGTTCGCTGTCATCAACACCGCGCATTGCAAGACCCACAAATATACAGACTACCACCAGCAGGGGGTCCTCTGTATCTGCCGCCGAGCGGAGCCACCCCGTCGCACCGTCGAAAACTTCCAGAATACCATCCGCGCGCAATGTCCGCTCGTTGCTGCCTTCACGAGCAGCTACCCATTCATTACCTTCAGTAACTCGTCCTAGCCTACCCACATTAGCTACTGACAGGAACGCGCCTCTGAACCCACACCCCGCAACATCTTCGGGTTCATTAGGTGCTGACCAGAGACAGCCTGTCCGTGGCCGACCACGGAATGTCCTTAGGAGGAGAGCGCCTACTATTGGACAAAATAGTACGAATAGCACGCCAAGTGTGGAGGTTAAAAAGCCTGAAAAGCTAAATGTCATTATCCCAGACAATCCTCGTCCAGGCCACGTCATGAACGAAACCCCCCAATCCTCCCGGAGTCAAGCAGAATCGATGAAGGAAGGGCCATCGACGCATACATATCATGATTCAATTGCAAGCAGATCCCTAGAGAAACATTCTCTTCATGGACCAAAGGAGCTTGCAAGTCTACGAACTACTATCAATACGCAAAATTTGCCTCCTCCAACCCCAATCTTTGCCTCCACCAGTAGTCCCTCGACAAGGTACTCTGGATCCCCAGGGGTATGGAGCAGAACGTCGACCCCAACATCGATATCCTCATATTCTCCAGGAATTGCTCAGCCAGCTAAGGTTGCTTCGCGTATAAAACAACCAAGTTCGCCCCAAACCAGGCTGCCCGTCTGGTCACGTCAGGTTCAGCAACCACTGCAGAATGATTCCATGCATCTGGGGGTTAGCAGGTCCCCCGCTCTTTCTCCTAGATCAGGCGTAGTCTCTTCTCGCAAAGGTCAACCCGAGGTACCTTCCTCGAAAGAGCCTGCAATCAAGACGTCCACTGCATCTAATAGTGTTCTACCTCAAATCACTACATCTGGCCTTCCAAGAAAAGCAAACGCGAAGACTGGCACAGAGTCCAAGCCCACAAGCCTAGGGAACCCAGGAGCTGTTCAATTACCTGAGAGTTCTGAAGCTAATGCGGGTGGGAGGTTTGGCAGTAATCGTACGCAAATACCCGCGAGGCCAAGCAGAGAAGGAACACATCAATTACAACTGGAACCGTCGCCTGTGGTTCAAAGTAACCTATCACCCGATACAGTGACTAGTCACAAACGACGCCCATCAGTGGAAGACGACTCCACCTCCGAAAGGCCCCCAATCGGCTCTATTCAATCGGCTTTCACACCGGTCGATTCACTACAATCAAGGAACTCCTCTCAACTGCCTTCCCGCTTACAGGCGTCACCAGATCTATCACGGAAATATCCACGGGCCCTGACAAGGCAAACTAAGTTGCGACAGACGCCCCAGATCCCGACAAGCCCATCCAAAATTCGACGGTTTGGGCTGTTTACCAAAAGGTCCAAGCCTAAATTGGAAACACTTTCGTCTGAAGAGATCCGTCCAGTACGCAAGGGACCGGCTGCTGGAACAGGTCACGAAGGATATGGCAAGTACGCACTGCGCGGTCGCAGAACAAGTATCACTAGTAGCGGATCTAGGGCAAGGTCAACCAGTACAGCGAGAAGTACGTCTAGGTCTGTTTCCAGCAAAGGGAGCATAAATAGTCGTTCGGATTTAGACCTCGATGACTTTCTCCTTGAACGTCTCGAGCCTGTTTTTATCAACGGTGGAGGTATGAACGGGGAGGCATTAGCACGAGCACAAAGTGAGCAAAGTTCGACTAGTATCAGTACAAGATCTGCCACAAGCTCGAACCAGAAATCCACACTCTCAAGCACTAACGGTTACTCCACCGAGTCTTTGAATTCTTCGACGGATACCATTGGTAAGCCTGCAAAGGCTTCTCAAGGGAACAGCACAAAGCAAACTGCTCTCGATGTACCTACCAATATCAATCAGTGGAAGGCACGCACCATTAGCGAACCTGAGAAACCTGGCTCTCACCTGGGCGCCGGCTCTCTAAAAATACGGCCCCATATAAGCGGAACCGAACAACTTAGCATAGACGTGACGGCTTTACTCGGTACATCGAAGATGATTGAATCCACGACTCAGCCAAAGAAAGCGCCCAAGAAAGGACTAGGACTGAAGTGGAATTTCTTCCAAAAACGCCACGATGCTGGATCTGTGGAGAGAAAGTTCTCAGTCCCGCCTCCTCAGGTACAAGCTAAAATATCAGCAGCGGCAGTTCATCGACCTGTTGCTCACTATGCTTTGGTTGATACGGAGTCAGAAACTCTGGAGGATATTATCCGAAATGTCGAGGACTCGCCACCCATTGAAGACGAGGAGACCAGTTCCTTAATAGCTATCCCGGCCGCTATGAATGTTAGATGGCCCAAACAATCTGTTTTGTTACCGTCTCCACCCAAACTGCAGGGCGAGTACAAGCCTTCCACAAAGGTCTACTTCAACAGGGATCATATGCCCCTTAGCCCAGAGAAGCCAACAGAAAACATGGAAGAGCAGCGCCCAACGCGTCTTGCGTCAATCGGCCGTATTCCACGTGTAGTCTCTAGGAGAGACAGACAGCATCGACCTGCTCTGCAGTCCTTCTCAAGGCCTTTCAGTACCGCCAATTCCCCTTCAATAGTAGCTCCGGTGACGAATACAGGATCTGAATTCTCACAGTTGGGGGGTCTACCTGCAATGGAGACCCAAGTAGCCTACCATGCCAATCCACCAAGATCAGGCTTCGATCTGACTCAGCCGTTTAGTGGGAGTGTTTTGGACCTCATCGCTAGTCCTTACTCTACGAATCAGTTTTTGGTATTCTCCCCCAGAAAAAATTCAACGACAACTGTATCCTCAAGCGGCTCTGAAAGTCTAGCAGCGGTCTCGGCCATTCTTCCAGAGCCGGAATCTGCTCTGACTGAAGACGAAGTGTGGGGAGAGTATGACGATCTCATAGACCATGTCCTTTCGCCTGATACCGCGAGGTCTATTTTTTTTGGTAATCCTGAAGCAGAAGAAAAGTTTGAACTAGCCGCCATGGCTAGTAGAGCCCTTCAGGCTGAGCTCAACGGTATCTCCGATCAACAGGTGTTTCCCACAGCTGTTAACAATCCGGCTGTAGCACTTACTCCGGCATCTCCCACATCGAGTGACAAGTCTATCCATCTGAAGCGATCCGAAATTGCTTCGGCACTACACTCATCACTTGAACCCTCTAGTCAACCATCATTCAGTGACATAATCGCTTGTTATCAATATGATGGAAGCATAGGGAACATCAACGAAAAGAGCCAGAATAATTTGTCGACCCCAGTGCCCTCCATCGAGCAGCAGTCTAGTTTACTCACCTCCCCTTCTTTGAACCCTTCTCCAAGCTTTGAAACATGTCGGCAACGGAACACCATATTGTTTGACATTGCTGAGCGTGATAGGGAAGGGCCGACTGCGCAGACTAACATCAGATCGGGTTCACTCATGACTAGTCGATGGTTGTCCTTCGGGAGGGTTCTGTTCAGCCCTGCGCATAACCATATTAAGAACGGGGATGAGGAGCGGATCCTAGTAATTGATGGACTAGGGAACGATGATTGGTCATTCTACTGTGCTTTGACGTACCCAAAGGCAGAAGTGTACAGCCTCAATGATGGGCCCGCTCCAACTGCGTCCAGGCACCCGCAGGCCTGGCAGCCGCCGTCCAACCATCACACCATTTTACATGCCAGCCTTGAGGACCGGTTCCCGTTCCCCAAGCGATACTTCACGGTGACTGTCTTGCGATTCCCCGCAGCTTGTCCTGAATATGTTCAAGAAAATATCATATCTGAATGTAATCGCGTGCTGCGCCCCGGTGGATATATGGAGATGAGTGTGCTAGATCTCGACATGGTGAACATGGGAATCCGCACTCGAAAGGCCGTCAGGGGCCTGAAGGAGAGGACATACCTGTCGGACCCCAGCATTAGCCTTAAGCCTTGCAGTGACAGCATTCAACGGCTGCTGGGCCGGAACGGATTTGACAACCTACGACGTTGCATGGTACGGATTCCGGTAGCTGGCATGATCGTAAGATCGTCAGCTTCGTCCACATCTACATCATCCTCGAACCGGTCAACATTACCCCCAACAGCCACCTCATCAACTGCCCTATCAGCACTTTCAAACTCATCCATAGGCACCCAACTCAAAGCCCACAGCAAGTCATCCTCCAATGACACAGACCTATCTCTAGGTGACTTATTATCCGACCCATCACCCTCTCCTTCCAACGACGAATCCATCCGGAAAATCGTTGCCCGAGTCGGCCGATGGTGGTACACAAGGTGCTACGAGATCCCCGTCCTCCCAAACGGCAACGCAGACCTCAGCATCTGGGCCGACAGAAGGGTCCTCCGCGAGTGCCAGAAACGAGGTACCGGGTTTCGCCTACTTATCGCGTACGCACAGAAGCCGAGCGAGAAACGACGAACAGCAAGCGTATAAAAGCTCTTACAGCAAAACAATGCCTTCTCTTCTCATGAAGAAAAAAAAACCATGATAATGAACAATGATAATAACGACTTATGAAACATTATTTTTTACTAATGGCCCTTGACATTGATGTGATGGGTTTACGACGAAATATATCGATAATACATTATACTGGCAACGGTCGAAGATAAAACAGATTGCTATGATACCTGTTGTTCTTTTTTGCTATTTTTTGACGAAGCTGGTACATGTGCCGTTTTCATGTTCGAGTTCGCATTTTGGGTGGCTGTATGAACATTTATATGCTTTTGATTTTGTCTGTTTAGCGTCATACCTTTGCTGTCGTTGTCTTTTGTAATTTTTTTTCTATTTGACTTGGAGCCTCCTTTTTACTCATTATCTATCTGCCTGGAGCGGGGGATGGGCATGAGGTGTGTATCGAGTGTTCAGTGAGCGCTCGATTCAGGTCTTTTACTTAGTACTAGATTATAATTCTACTGATGTGCAAAGCAATGATGCGTTTCTGATGGTGTGCGCAGAATCTAGTAGATTTTGTGTTGATAGGCAACATTCGCCATAGCTAGACTCGATAGTATGAAATAAAGAACATTTGGAGCGAATATTATCATGAACATCCATTTCGCCCAGAATCAGTCAGTGATAAACGATCATATACAATCTCGCTGAATTTCAACATATACAAACGAAGACGCCGATGTCGAAATTCATGCTCCCTACTCCTTCCCATACTTCTCCTTCTCCCAGAACCAATGATACAAACTCCGCCACTCATTCGCCTCGTCTTCTACATAATCGCCCACTAGCTCCGCCGTCTCGTTGCCCTCGGGGAAGTCCATCGTCGGAGTCGTGGGACCCGTAGATGTCATCTCGACAACTACATTACCAGCGGTCCGATTGAGGACAGTAGTACTCTCCGAGTCCTGGACTCTCTCAGCAAGATCGCGTGCACCCTCACGGGCCGCTTCGGCCCATTCCTCAGCTTGCTGGCGGGCTCGTTCGATCAGTTCGTCCGGATTCGGGTATCGTCTGAGTGCGATGAGGAGGATATAGTAGCTCTGGACGATGATGGAGTAGACTGCATCTTTAGCGAGCATGGTGAAGCCGTGGGAGAAGAAACCTTTCAGGACTTCGGCTTGGAGGCCTGTGTAGAGGGCTGAGAGGCCTTCGGTGCGGGCTATGCTGATTACATTTGAGATGATGGGTGGAACCAATGGTAGTCCTTCGTCTGAGTTGTCTTTTTCTCCATTGCCTTTGGTTTCCGGTGATGGGGTTGAGGTAACTTGCGCCCGTGTCTTGGCCATAGAGAACGGATACGTCACGGACGATGCGGCCGACTTGCTGAGAGCAGCTAACAGGAACGTCGTAGCCGGCGAAGATCGACCGCGTTTCTCCTGCGGGAGAAAAGTATACTTGAGGAACTCATTCAGGAAGAACGTAATCGATGGATTCAACGTAAGGATAAGCGACGCCGAATACCCGGACCAAAACCCCTTAAGACCCTTCTCAGCTCGAATCCGCGCAGCGATATCCCTAGTGCTAGCCGACGACTTTGACGTCTGTTTCCTTGTCACGATATTAGCTAGTGGCGTCGTGAACAGCTTCGCGAACGCGCCCGCCAGAACGCCGACGGCTAGTTCATCCAACACAGGGAGCACGACATGCTTGCTGCTTTTCCGGGCGGTGCCAAAGCGGGCGTTGATCCGCCGTTGTCGGAAGAATCCGTACGCCAGGAAGAAGAGGAATGAGTCGGCTACTGTTTTTGCGGTGTCTTGTGCGAGACCGGTGTAGAAGCTTCCCAGGCCTTCTTTTGCGTAGATTTTGCGCGCAGCGTCGAGGATGGAGGCGTATTCTTTTTCATCCTCTTCCTCCTCTTTACCTTTTTCTCCTTCAGCGGTCG
The DNA here is from genome assembly GCA_001696595.2 of Aspergillus hancockii. Classification (NCBI taxonomy): domain Eukaryota; kingdom Fungi; phylum Ascomycota; class Eurotiomycetes; order Eurotiales; family Aspergillaceae; genus Aspergillus; species Aspergillus hancockii. The sequence continues at coordinate 15,745 of MBFL02000030.1, forward strand.
GTGTGTCTTCGTCCCCTGGTTTCTTTTCTGTGGCTTCTGGCGCTTTCGTACGCTTGCGTTGTTTCTGCGTTTGCAGTCTGGCAATAATCAGACTTAGTGGGTACGTAGCGAGATTTGAAATAGCAGCTCCCAAGGCGCCAGCTGTAGCATTGCCAAGGGCAGGGAGAGCCGGACCGCGGAGGGCGGCGGTTTTCCAGTCTTTGTTCGGCTCGGGTTCTTCATATCGATGGTAGAGGGAATATGTATCCTGCGAGCACCAAATTGTGTGACGATAAGATTGGGATTGCGTGGGACATGAGTGGGAATTGGGGTCTACATACCAGCTCGGGATTATATGACACCTCGTACTCGGGCATTTTGTTCGGTGGGTTTGAAAGTCAATGATGGAGCCGATACTTTGGACAAAGCTGGGGAAGGACTCATAAAGGTGGGGAATTATGCGGAGTAGAAGTACAGGACATATAGCGTGGATGATGGTGGTTAACCCTGGGATTGTGGAATCGTAGGTGAATGTATAAACTTGTGTGAAGAAGTCATACCCTTTGGATATGAAGTAGTGATTGCATCAGGCAATGTGTGGATGATTAGTCGTGGATGTTGTTGACCGAGGTTTACGAGGTTCTTTCTTTTAGCCCCATAACGCGGATAACGTCATGCTCACGTGTGGCCCGTGCACCCTACGGTCGCGGCATGTGATCTAGCACTCTTTGCAAGTACATAGGATGAGTATCCCCTCTACTCAAGACTTACAACTATCGTTTACAAATGTTTTCTCAGGAAAAATAAATCGGATAATTGGACTGTTATTGATTGCAATACTACAGACAGAAAATCGTCCCATTGCCTCGTCCAACCAAGACCATCACAAATCCAACCGGTGACCATCCATCTGAATAAAAAGAAAACAAGCCATCCCAAACCCCGTACCCAGTGGTAATCAAGATGAAGATACCGTAGACCATTGTAAAACCAGAAAAGAAACCAGATATCACACCATAAAGCGCTCAATACCGCCGTCCATTCGAGCTAGCGAGAATTGGTTGTGCAGTAACAACTGTGTCACAACACTACGAGCGAGGGTCCAAAAAAAAAAAAAAAAGAGAGAAACCCAGAAAAGTAACCAAAGGGGTCGGACGGCACTTAGCCACCGAATCCGTAGAGGGTGCGGCCCTGGCGCTTGAGGGCATAGACCACATCCAGCGAGGTGACGGTCTTGCGCTTGGCGTGCTCGGTGTAGGTGACGGCGTCACGGATGACGGACTCGAGGAAAGACTTGAGGACACCACGGGTCTCCTCGTAGATCATGGCGGAGATACGCTTGACACCACCACGACGCGCAAGACGACGAATAGCAGGCTTAGTGATACCCTGGATGTTGTCACGCAAGATCTTGCGGTGACGCTTGGCGCCACCCTTTCCGAGACCCTTGCCACCTTTGCCGCCTAGAGGATATGAATGTTAGTAACATCGGAACGACAGGTTGGGTGTAATATTTAGTTGACAATGTTGCCAAGCATGGAAGGCGTGGAGGGTGTTGAATGGAGGCCTGGGTGTCTTGAGGCTGGTAGGTGACATCACGTGCCGCCAGGGGTGCATCACCAACTTCAACGCCGACGATGACGCCCAGTCGCCTTTCAAGGTGTGCAGAGGATATCGGAAGAGACTACTTACGTCCAGACATATCGTTAGAAGCTGTAAAAGGCTAAAAGAGATAAATTTTGATGAAAGATTGATGGAAAAGATGGGTGGCGGTGTAATAGACGCGACGCGATTGCGGGTCGGTTGTCGAAATTAGGAGGTTGCAAGAAGAAAAGGAAAAAGGAACATCAAGAGAGGCGAGAAAAAGAGAGGGGCTAGCTTTATATAGGTTTCCCGGGCGGGCGGCAAGTGAAAGAGTGATCTAGCTGCAAAATTGCCCACAGGGTGAATGACTAAGCCTAGAGGTATGTCCTGGGACAGTCAAAGTAAATGCCGCGCGTTGATTGGCGGCAGGCGGATGCGAAAAAGGGCGTTATGAACGACCGCTTTCACGGCCGTGTTTCTGGACATTGTTTGTTCTGGCGCAAGGCCGGCCGGGAAGGCGGCCGGCGGCGGGCGGGCTGGTCACGTGGCCTTGGCATCGGATATCTCAACCTCTCCCTTTCAAGCTTCTTGAGGCATAGATTACGGCTTCTTTTTCTCTGGCTCATGATATATAAATGGATTTATTGACTTGTTGAGTTGTATTTACGGTACACCTTATTCATAGCTATGGCTGGACGCCCCAAGATCTCTCTTGTATGTACGTCCACAGTATACTCGACATTCTTCCCGATCTACATACTCCGCGTCATGGTCAACAATGAATGGGGTGAGGGACAATCACCGAACTACGCATACAACTTTATAGAGCTTAGATTTGGGTACTTTTAAAGGTATTTTTGATGTTCAGTCATGCACATTATTTAACTAGGATTAAACCAGTTGCCACCCGCTGCAGAATCGGAGAGACTAGGAACTACTTCTAAGAGACCGTCTAGATCTCGTTGCCCAGTCAAACCACTCTCATCTTGGATTTTGAAACAACGTATTGTATTTGTCAAACAAACCCCCACCGTGACATATCATGCCAAAGACTCCGTTAAAAAGATCATCGATACAAGAAAAGTAGACGTCGCCTAGCCCACGAGAATCGACATCCGGCCAGAGGGGAGAAAAACGGAAGAAACGAAGTTCTCAGTAGAAATGAGCACCCAAACTCCATAGCACGCTCAGCTCAAATTAAAGAAATGATAATTAATAACAACATGAATGCAACCAGCTCCTTGTAAAAGACATACCATTTTGGAGGCCCAGTCACGGGTCGTGGAAACGCTCTCAAAGAATGCTGCCGACCAACAAATAGATTGCTAAAGCACCGTAAATTCATAATCAATCGTAAGAAAAAATTCCATCAGAGTATTAAGACCGAGGTACTAACGCCATGTGAGCATGACTTTTAATGCCCTTTCGAACAACGTATACGAGCGCAAAAAGTAGGAAACCCCGCGGTTTATAATACATCGCAAAGGCTATACTTTGAGGCTTTCAACATCATGAGCATCAAGAGAAGATAACAATAGAAGGGAAAAAGTATCATAAAGTCACAGATAACCACTGATGGCACTGCAATGGAAATGACACGTCTCATACTGCACGATACGTCGTAAGGATAAACGACGGACAACCAGATGATTAATCAATCTCGTATCCGTCCGACGGAAAACAAAAGCAGTACGCGGCATGTTGCTTAATAGTAGATGTCATGTTATATGACGAAGGGTCCAGCGCGGGACATGTGTAAGACGGCATATAGTTCGTCACAAGAGTATGGGGCGATTCATCCTTGAATGACCGCTGGCCTATGTGTTTCTTTAAGGAAACTATTCTGCATCTGCTCGATGAATGGGTATCCGAGAGGGGTGGGCGAAGAATTTCGGGAGCCATCTCCAGAAGCCGTATCCATTTTTGGCGATAAGGCCGGTGAGGAGTGAGAGGATGAGCTAGAGGTGCTGTGTGGGGAAGACTTGTCCAAGTCTGGTAGGGGGCGATTGCTGTTGGACTGATTTGAGGAACCGAAGAAACAATATTTGTCAACGAGTTCCTTATAGACGGAGGACTCTCGATGGGGTTTGCTCGACAATAGCGAAGACGGCTTGGTGTGTTCAGGCTGGATGGGTTGTTGTTGGTGTTTATCGCGGAGAGGCCGGTCGACAATTGATCCTGTTCCCTTGACTGGGCGATATTTCTGACTGTTTGATGTGGCAACCTCAGACTTTGCCCGTCTAATCAATGCGGTCCGATCGTGCGCTGACTTTTCCTGCATAGCAGCAGTCAAAGATGCTTCAAAATCATAACGATTGCCAAAGGCTTGGGAAGACTGCTTGTCACGACGAACGGGAGCCACAGCATCGTCGTCATCATGTGGTTTATTCCCATACAAAGGCTGGTCATTGCCACCTTTCTGGGGACGACCGAAAGACAGATAGTCATTCACCTTTGAAAATTCATCGAACGATGAAGACTTTTCGTGATTGTTTGGGCTAGAGCCTGCAAAAGTCTTGCTCCGAGGAAGAGGAGCTCGAGACGGCGTGGTCGGCTTGATTGATAAACTATGAGATTCCAATCTCGTTTTAGGGACCTTGAGGAAGGTGACCTGATAATTCATTGCCCGGTTATTGTCCCAAAACTCATGCCCACTAACGTCGTAACGAATGCAGAGGAACATAATCTTCTTTTCTAGATTTGCCTGCTCGTCCAGCTTAATGCTGAAGCAAAACCGGTCGTACCCATCATGGATCTGCTTTCGACAAACATCGTCACTGTACTCTGCAATCACTTCCGAAATCGTCTTCCAATGGTCAAATGTAAAACGAGCCGCGACACTCTTGTGGAAGGCTATGTTAGCGACCGCCACCACACCAACCAAAGTGTTCTTGTCTGATGACAAAAACAAACGTTCCAAGCGAACTCGCTGATGGGCTCGAGTCGAAACATCCCTTGGAAAGTTTGGTAGCCGAATATCCCATTCAAAGGTAGGCAAGTTCGACTGATGCTTGCTGAACGGGAAACCCCCTTCAGATTCGTAGTCATCCACCGGAGATGTACCAGCACTCACTGCCTGTGGCTTGTCTAGTTGCAAGAAATGGCGAATATGTTCGAGTTTAGAGTCAAAGTGGACGGCCTTGGAATAAGTTGGAGTTCCAGGCATGCTCGAGGGGCGCCGTCGAGCAGCAGGCGGGCGGAGGGCCGGTCTCACGAGCTCCCCAGACTTCTTACGTACCATCGGTTGTTTCGCCCGTGGTTCATCATCTCGATCGCTCTCATCCGGAGAGCTTGTCACTGCCTCCTCTTGTTTCAGATTAATTGAGTGCTCGGTGATTGATCGCGAATGGGATATCTTGCGAGCTTCCTTAGAGAGCGGCGGATAAGGCTGCTTCTTCGCATGCTTCGTTACCGGCGTTACGCTAGACGATGGTTTCCCTTTTGGAGTCTCTCGCTCCGGAGAAGACACACGCCTCTGCTCAATAGACCTCACAGCCGCCTCCAGCTCCTGCAGGTGAAGCTCCTCTCTACCCCTGTATATGGATTCCTCATCACTTGAGTTTGGAGCAGACTCTGGGGGAGAGATCATTGCCCCAGGAGGGATTGCAGCGTCACTTCGCGGAGGTGGAGACTGTCGAATAGCGGCATGAGAATCTACGGCCTGCTTAGGTGTCCGGCCATTCTCGGTGGAAGGAAACACGAATGATTTGTTAGTTGAAGGACTTCTTCGGTGTCTGCGTACATATGCCGTCGAAGAGTAAGAGCGGGAGAGACATGGGCGTCCAGCCTGAGGGTCAACCAAGGTAGGCGACGATGGGCAGGACTGAGACACGGGTTCAATGTTTTCTATATGCTGCGCGGCAGGCGACGGCTTCAGCGGCGCAGTGTATGGCATCCGGCCGGACTTGTGCAATTCAACACAAGGAGCGAGGCAATTGAACAGGGCAGCTTTGGCTTCTTGTAAAGCTTGCTTGTATTAAGAGACGAGAACCTTGCAGAAGCTGTCCCCGTCGATATAATCTTGTCTGCAGTTAGCACAGTGTGGGGTGGTAAGCAGTAACACTGAATTATGCAGTAGAGCTGGAGGGCACGGGTGGCGACACATTCGTAGATGCAGAGTTGTACAGCGGGGAGGGATAGAGATCAAGGGAAGATAGCAGAGAATGCTGTGTTTCCAAGAAGATCGGCAAGCGATCGGGAGGGGGAGAAATGAAAGGAATTGTGGATGAGAAAGAATTCCATCATCTCTCAAGAAGGAGCGTTGGACGTCAGTCCCGTACTTGGGAAACGGAGGCAAGATGGACGTATCGCAGCAACCCATCACCCTCCCTGTGGTGATACAAAGGGACTAGTAAAGACAGGATTCGAGAAAGTCCCCGGCGTGACAATCACTGTGGCATAACAAGGGAATGGTGCCATAGAAGGAGATTGGATCAGAAACCGAAAAAAAGCTGCACGTACCTTGAAAGCTCGACATCTAGCGAGAAAGAACAAAGAAAAGAAAACGTTAGCGAATCTTAATGAAGCAATCGTGTTTCACGTTTTAGGAAGAAAAGAAACGAAGAAGAAATACAAAAAGAAAAAATAAAACTAGACTGAGAGAGAATGTCAGTCAGACTTCAGCCTGGATGTTGAAAGAGAAGGAGAAGATGCTCAAATCATGGAGGGGGAGGAGAATATATGGGAGGTGTGGAGATATGATGGAGACCGGAGACGGAGCCGCAGTACACAATATATCAAGGTTATGAGACGATCATTGATAAGGAAACCTAATGGACGGAGATTTTTTTTTTTTCTTTTTCTTTTTCTTTTTTGTTTTAAATTTTTGACTGTCACTATTCCTAACACTTTTCAAGAGGGGCAAAAATTAAGTTGAGACAGTTGAAGAAACATTGGTTTTTTTTTTCTTTTTCCTCGTCGATTATCTTTTCTTTTTTGTGTTTAGGGCTTTTTTTTTTGGTATTTTCTCTTGCTACCCCTTGATGGCGAAACCGATTATCTTGTTCGTTCGGTTTCTCGGGGAATTAAAAATTTTCATTTGGATAAATTCTATTTTTCCTTTTAAACAATGACCGTTATAAATGGCGATAAGTTCGTAGCCTAAGGCTAGAGGGTTGCCGCCGTACCCGGAAAACCAGTCAAGTACCAATGGATGACGGAAGAAAAAGGATGGTGGTATTAGCGGTAAGAAACCAACTTAAAATAGGCGATCGAACGGTCTGGGACAGTGGGACGATCCCCCAACAGACCAGTCAATGCGTTCCGTCACCCAGTGGGTCAAGAGGGTATCCTCTTAGTAGTACGGTATTCTGGCAAGTAAACGTGTGGTCTCCCCATATATATGGACCTGGAGTATAGCATGGAGGGTACCGGACGGGAATGAATGGCCAGGTTATAGTTCCAGATTCTCGCGACATCTGATTTGCCCCCACGATCCCCTGTCGGCCAGACCACCATCTGAGCTTTCTTTAAGTAACAGTTTCATGAGGTGGCTTGCTCTTGTGGCAAATCTTAAGGGATCTAATCGGAAGTATATCTACTTGGTAAAAGTACAATATTATAATTGATATCTCGTATGGAAAAAATTAGAAGACGTGAAATATGTTCCGTGTACAGTCGCCCCCGATATCGCATTGTTTCTCGCCATGGTAACCCAGAACAAGCCCTTGCGACCGGTGAACGATTATGCATGTCTGTCTGTCTGTCTCTCTGTCCGTCTGTGCATGTGGTCGTCAATGGAGAAGGGCAGGTGATCTTCAAGGCTGCATCTTCGGAATGATAAGTACTCTCTCAATGGTCGATTGACCTCAGGGTGAATGTGTGGATGCATATGCAGGTGTTTACATACGATACTTCCAGCACCCTGTCAATTCCCATCGCTCTGCATGACTCCGAGGAGGTCGGTCCCCCACTAGTGTCCCTGGGCAGGAATGTCATGAAATCAAGGAATACGTGTCTCCCTGCAGACCTTTGTTTGTCAATGATGTCGCTATACATATTTCACTCACTCTGGTTGAATTCTCAATGTGCTCTAGCCAGAATCATAATTGTGTAGAAGATATTTTTTCCCCTCCTTGTTCTTGGCTTCCCCCCTACCTTATGTGGGGTTCAGTCTTATCTGAATTGATAAGACGAGAAAAGATAAGCAACATTTGACAACCCTTGGAACTGCAGTGAAATTCTGTTTATTATTTCTGTGGTTGGGAAAAAGGTCAACTCTGGGCGGTGGCGCATCAACTTTTTGGTTGGTCGTTCCCAAAGTCTTGCTCTGACGTGCTATCATTAAGTTACTTCCCACCACCTTTACTAGCCTAGCTTTAGTAGTCACCTCACCCTAAGGTAAGTCAGTAAGTATCCTATCAGTTCTCCACCCCCAAACTCGCCCCTCTTTCGTCTGCATTCTCCAGAACTTAGTTTAGCGCCAGTCTAAGTCATCAGGTGCGGCCAATGACATGTCATGATACTCTCCCTCGAAGGTCCTCAACGGTCTAGATAAAGTCGATGGGCTGAGGCTAGGAGAATATTGTAGCTCTCTAGTATATTAGCACTGATTGCTCCCTTGACTAGTAGACATTTGTAGAGGACATGGCCCCCATGGTTGTTATGCAGATGCAGTCTCAAATCTCCTGACGCATAAGACGCGTTCATGGTCCTGGTAATGATACTGGTAATAGTCAAGAGTCATCCATTTTCTTGACACCCCTTTCCGTTTTGCAACACTCGGTGTGTTACCCACGAGCCCCCCCTCGATCTTCGAAGCGCCATGACGGTGAGGATGATAATGGCGCCCTCATGTTGATGAAGGGCTGGGTTGACCTCCTTGAAAAGGTTCAATCGATATAGTACGGACATGCACATAATAATAATCATGGATTCTTCCAATTCTCCTAGGCAGAATCCACCAGAAATCTAGCGCTGTGTACCCAACAGGTTATTTCCTTGGAACGTGCAATTATGACATCAGACGTCTTCTTCCTCAAGGATTCGATCCCGGGTTTAATCTCCTTTTTTTTGACTTTTTCCAATTTTACCGTTTTGTATTTCTTACTGGTTTTTGCTTTTCTCGTTTCATTTTTTTCTTCATTCTTGTCAGCTTAGAGAAAGCACGGACGCCAGTGGGAATGGAAAGTTTTCCTACTGCACTTCCTGACCGAGCAACTATCTCCACGCGAGTCTCGTCTTGGCAGACTCCTTGATGGGAAGATCACTGGTCGGAGGTTTCAAGAATTGCCGTGAACGGCATATATTGTCGAGCTATTGAGGGACAATTAACTGGTGTCTGTAGTACTGCATGTTGCCATCCATCCTGATAGGTAGTGATAGCTTCTCCTCCATGCATGTACGTAAGGTATGTACTCAGAGGTAGGAAGAGATAGTACAGACACTAGGAGTTCATCTCACCAATTTCTTTGTCTAAGGGAATAGAATTTTTATATCCGCGGTCTTATCATTGGGTCTGTGTAACGTTGGATTGCATGCATTCTTTGGTATCCACTCCGAGTCCTTCTAGACCTCCGCCGCAATTAATTGGCCGCACTCTAATTCCTTGGTATTCCAAGGTACCACTGCCAATAGATATCTGTCCTAACCTATATATCGTATACTTGACCCCTGGGTTTACATTGGTCGCACTCTAAAATCTCTCCTAATCTCACGTCGCTATATGTAGATTAGATTAATTTTTAATTTGCTTTTGATGTCGTTTCACAACAATGATCTACTTCTTATAGCCCATGTTTCACCACCGTACCTCTCAACAATCTTCTAGCGCGGCAGAGATTTAAAATTGCCACTGGGTTGGCGAGTAATTTTATGTATTATCAAACTTTATCAATAGTTCAATAGTTGAGTTTGGGATCTTTTGGAGGATGGTGGTAACATCCAAGCTCCGACTCGGGCCTGACGGTTCAGGCTGCTTCCGAACCCCCCGACCATGACCTGTCTGCGCCTCTTGCACTCGGGTCTGGAGGAGGCCAGTGGACAGTTAACACTGCCATGTTATTGCAGACCAGGTCCTGTGTGACCATCTTGCGAATCCGTGCTCCTGTCGCTAATCTATCCAGTATGATGATCGATTTTTCACTTTTGACCGTCTATCGCGCAAATGATAAAACAATTTCAAATCAGAAAAAGAAGAAAAACAAGTTCAAGGGTTTCCACCCCTGGCCACACACCGCCGAGATACAACAAATTCGCAAAAAGATATTTTATCTATCCACCTTTGTCCAACACTCCATGAAACTTTTTAAGTCTGAGCAGTATCTTTTGCTATTTTCCATCTTTTTCCCTTTTCGGTCTACATGGAAAGATACCCCTGCCATCCCAAAGCGCCTCTGAAGTTGCTCCCTGTCTGCCTACCGTATACCTCTAACGAGTAGTTTTAGTTCGTACGCCGTCTCTATGCGGTCCGTCGCCGGAGACTTGGGGCCCGAGCGGGTAACCGGCGTCAACTAATGAAAAAAAATTCTTGCACGGCCACTCGCGATCGACAGATACGGCCGCGTTCGAGACCCGTCTTTTCGGAAGTCTGTCGCCCGTATTGCCAAAACTATATCGGCTGTTAGAGTTTCTACCTACCTCTTGCCATCAGGTAATAGGATGTCTCCAAGCGCGGCGGTGAGAATGATTTTTCCGCACACGTCCTTCCATGGAAAGATTTTCTCTACAGATTGATCATTGACTACTGATACTAGTTGACGGTGTTAGGAATATGTCCGAAGCACGCGATCGCATTTTACTTTCTCAGCCGATGCCGGTAAGCACTTTGTGGGCGGGTCGATGTATGTAGAGTTGATCCCCCGCTCGACTTGAGCGGAGGGGTTGCTTGTCGTGCTTGTACAGTACATACAGCAAACTCTACGTAGGTGGACCGCTATGGAGAAAATTGGGTCAACATCCCCCGTGGGGAATTTTGATAAGGGATTCACTACGGAGAGCGTCCTGAGGAGCGTCCTTATCGTCGAAGTGGATGATAACTTAACTTTTCTCTCAGGCGTCCTCGAAACATGGGAGGTCCTACAAGGTGGACGATATACGGAGTAGATCACCCCGCTATCTTTGTTGTTGACGACATTTGACGAGCGGCTGTCTCACTATGGCTTCGACTTTTTGGGAAAGAGATATCATAGACACCACCTAGGGTCTTCTGTACGGTCGCAATCAACGGTCTCGACCAGTCTTGACGCACAACATTCGCGATCGTTGACACGATGGCGCATTATCTTCGACCTGAAGCCACCCGCTACCTGTGAGACTAGCCCTACATGGTCTACAGTAGCGGAGGTAACAAGTTCTTCGAACACCTAACGTCCGACGTGGAACTCACTTTCCATGAGGGGGTAATTGCACATTTCTCCCAGGAGACCCCATGTTGTTGAAAAGTGTATCTGGAAAGTCAACGGCAAGTAGATTTTACTAACAATGGCCTCCGTGCTCAGATGTCTGTGCAAGCTCATAAACCAACCAATCATCTACCTCGTTGCTCAGAGCTGGCGCAACGGTAGAACCTAGTAGGAGCTAGCGGCCCTAGAGCTTACTCAAGCGTCCGCCGTCCATACACACCCACGCTAAAATAGACTATGAGTACGAATATATCTATGCATAGACGGCGCCTAGGGTCTCAGATAGAGGCCTAAGCCTTAGCATCCGTATCTCGAGGCAAACGGCTATCCGTGTCGGGTTTTGAATTCTACCCAGCAATCGCATATCGAACCACCAACGCCCGCTAGCTAATTTCCGGCGCCCACCATAGCATCGGGAAACACAGTACAGGCGCATGTAAATTGGCCCTGGTTAACATAGTCAGAGTACCATGGAGCCAAGATGGTGGCGGATTCACCGGAATCACAAATAGTCTCAGTCAATTCTATATTATTAATAATGTAACCCTAACTTATCAGACATCAACTCCTATACCTCGTTATTTATGCCTATAACAATAAACACACCTGCTTCAATACATATTAAACACCACCTTAGGAAACATAGAATAGCAAACAAAAACAGCCCAGACTTCAACATCTCACATGAATCCTCGTCTCGCCAAATTCTCTCCTCACTCCTCGCCTACCTAGGACTCAGCCCCCCCCAACTCCTATTAGTCCGGATCTCCAAACGCCGTGTAGAATGCTTATGCCACTGGACCGGGGTTGTCGCTCGCACGGACATTATCAGTCAGTGGTTTAGAAATAGCTACAGTCACCAAGGTCGGCCCGTATACGTGGACTGGAACAGCTGATGGGATGATGGGAGATCCGAGCGTTAAGCTCCCCTCCCTTCCCATATTCTTATCTCTGCCTTAGTTTTCGTCCCCCCTCTTTCCCAAGATATGCGATGCAGATTTCCAAGACTTTTCCATTCTTCTAACTCTCACCAGGGCAAAGCCATCCTCTCCATATGGTACACCCCACAAATCCTTGCTCTTACTCGATTCTATCGCAAGGGTATCACAAACATAGCCACGCGGGGTAAATATCTCATCTAGATTACTGCTGCTCGCATCTCATAGCCACCCGTAAGCTTAAGCACTTGTCAAAAATGCCAACTCATCGCCGCCAGTCCCGGTTGGGGAAGTCTTGCCCTGTCCTTCCCCCTTCATTCCATTCCTCCCCCGGTTTGCTGTATGTACCCCATACCTGTAGCTTACCGATTGGTACCAGAGTTCATGTTCTGATTCTCCCAGTAGTTTGGGGATGTAGGGAAGGTTGTTTAAGAGAGTTTTCCGCGATAGGCTGGTCGGTTTGCGGGGTAGAGGGATGGAGGGCGTGTAGGTTTGGTAGGGCTTGGAGCGGTGTGGGTTTTGCATTTTGCAGATTGGGGATGATAAAGTATGTTGTTCGGGGGTTTTGTCGGATTGGGATCTAGTGAAGGCACTGGGGGATACGAGGGACTTTTGTGAAGTCTTTGTTGAGGGCATTGAGCCTTGCGGGTATGGAGGATTTGGTAGATGGGTATGTACTCAAATGTTACTTTGGGAAGCATTGACTTTTTATATACGAGCTTGGAGGTCTGACAGAGCCATGGTCATCGATAGACTGTATGAATATCATAAGGAAGGTATGTCATTATCTCATGGAGTGGATAATGATGTTTACAGGGAGACATTTCGAATTCCGTACTACGGAGCCCTTCTGTCTAGTCATTTGATTAGGAATTAGACTTGTAAACAGCTTTCTGATATACATTAGCATGAACAGCAGAGTTACTCGCTCTCATTGTAACGCCCAAGATGTAACTAACCTTTACTTAGTCGACAGAGCGAGATGTTACCGAAAGGACGTCCTGTAAGCACGTAGGACCATTGAAGCCCTTGATTTGGATTATCCGCATAGGTTTCGCGAAAGGGGTTCATCAGAAAGCAGCAAGATGTAGCGTCTTCAAGCCCCTTGCATGCTTTGACGCCTATCACCGTCCTCCACAATTTGAACCGAGTGACACCCTCCCGCACAGCCACCCATATCAGCGTTTCCATTCTAAAGCATCGCTGTCCGTACCATACCCAGTTCATCAGTCCACGCACGATGCCCATATATGACGCTAGACTCACGGCTGCTATCCGATCCTGAAGAGCTGCTTGAGTTGATTATCTCTGCCGCCATGTCAGCAAACATCACCAGACGCTCGTGATAACTTCGGGGTATTGACATCAGTGGCTTTTTCCATTGTAGGTATGGTCCTCTGAGGAACCGTTTCTCAGGCTCCTTATGCGTATATGCGATCAGTCATTAACGATAGAACTGTATAGTACGACATCTGGGCTCGCCTTAAACGTACTGTTCCCCTTCTTCGATGGCTACCACAATCATGTCGCGATATACATGACGAATGAAGCGGTCACTCATAGCCTATTCCTTTCGATAACGGAATACGTTTCTCCATGTCTCATTTGATGAGATGCCGTATCCCATTTATTGCTTTGTCCTGGAGTTAGAGGGTCTCTGATATGGGTGTAGGAGCGAGATTCAAGATCCCAAGTACCATGTTATCATTATATCGGTAGGAGTATCATGCGGTTGAATAGGGCTCGCTAATTTTTGCCTATGAAAGTTGGGGACGCTGTTCGTTAACGTACACAACCACCGAATGGGCCACACCTGCGAGTGGGCCACCTCTGTATACCATATAAAATGGCAGTTCTTAGGATGCTAGTATCTCAACCACCAAGCATCTAGAAGGCCTAAGATTGATTTTTAGTATAATATAAGATGTAAAAGATATAGACTGATTTTCGTAATATTTTAAAAATATTTTATATAACTTCTAATCTTATGTACTTCTAAAACATTAAATACAAGCATAATCTATATTACCTTGTAAACCACATACTACTCTAGTCTCTTTGTGTAATATATAGAAAATTAATGTTATACTATACTACATACTCGATCTAAGGCTTTCTAGATGCTTGGTGGTTGAGATACTAGCATCCTAAGAACTGCCATTTTATATGGTATACAGAGGTGGCCCACTCGCAGGTGTGGCCCATTCGGTGGTTGTGTACGTTATTGGTTGTTTTATGTCTGCACGACTATTTAAGATGGTAATAATGAGAACTTGGGGCTTTGGACAAACCCATCAACTGGCGATTGAATAACCCCGCCCCCTACCTGTTAGTCGGTATCAGCATTTTTGCCCTTACTGTCTGGCAGATTTGAAACCGACTGGCGTTTTGCTGTAGGGGTTATAAATGAGAAGGCTTGCTCTGACTAGGATCTTCCAGCAGGATGGTTGTTTCTTTGTTTCACCGAACCGTCTGTTTGCTTGTTTTACAAACCAACCAACTAAACCTCTCTCGGCCCCCAAACAGCCTCCATTTTCTCACACGTCGTATCTCGAGAGAATCCCCCCGACGAAGTGAGTCGCGTCGCAATTGAAGTGGGTAGGTATCATATCAATGTGTTCAATTTGAAGATGTACCGCTTAAGAGAAACCCGCCTTTCCTTGTTCGGATCTTGCTGCCTAGTGAAATTTTGCTTTCTGCACTTTCAACTGTTCAATATTGTCTCGCATTTTATCCAGTTACTGGCGGTTTCACCTCTCCGTGCGTTTTTTTTTCTCCTTGCCTCCTTCCTGCTAATCTCTGTCTGTAGGGCACGGTGAACAAGCTTTCTTTCCGTCAGGGTTATGTCTCTTTCCCTTGCTTGACCGCGACTGTTAGGGATCCGCTCAAATGGTGTCGCGCAGCCGATATCGCCGAGTGACGGTGCTGTCGGTCTTTCTAATAATATGCCTTGGCCTCTTGGCCTTCCCTAGTCGCCATCGTCGTGCGCCGGCCGTAACCTCGCTGCAAGACCGGTATCCTCTACTGTGGAAACACGTGCATACATTCGAAGGACACGGCGGCGGTAAGGGATTTTTATTACAATACCCGAGCAGTAGTCTCCGCTATCCGAATAGCTGCTAATTTGAAACAATACAGTATGGTACATTCCTCCAGAGTGGGTGAAACTATATCCCCGACCTCAGTCTATCCTCGAAGCAGCACAGTTAGTTGTTCAAACGACCAATTCTACTGATGCGCATCGTCATATGCCCCACTCTGAAATACCCTTGATTGTCCATCAAACATGGGGTCAGCGGCGCATCGATACTTGGTCCGAGGACTTACGCCAGAGTGCTGAGAGGTGGCTAGAGTACGTGCTGGAGGGTGGGATGGCGTATTTCCTGTGGGAAGATGAAGGCATGGCGCAGTTCATGGACCACTACACGCCTGAGACTCATGAGCAATATTCTTCGCTGGCGTCAATGGTTGAGAAAACGGATGTTTTCCGCATCTTGGTCGCAAAATGTGTTGGCGGAATCGTACGTTTCATTCTCACCCTCGCCAGCAGGCCGATCACTCTCTAAACTGAATGCTTTCCAATTATTAGTACGGAGATCTGGACGCCGAACCGCTCAAGGCGCCCGCCCAATGGATCACGTCCAATGATATCTCGCCATGGACTGATTACAAGACTGGACTCGTCTATAACTCTACGAAACCTGTTAGAGCAATCTTCGGACTTGAAGCCGATTGCCCACCAGATGAAAATACCTGCTGGCGTATGGGCTACACCTACCCAGTTCAGTTAACGCAATGGGTTTTCGCCTCGGCGCGAGAACACCCTGTCCTACACCTATACCTTAGCAACCTCTCCCACCAATTACAGAAAATCGCAAATCACTACGGCGGAAGCTTGCAAGCACAAGCTGCCCATGATGAACTACAGACTCTTGATCCTTTGACTTTGACAGGGCCGGAAGCCGTCACTCGCGCAACTCAGCATTGGCTCAATGTCACAGCTGGATTGAGATGGAATGCACTGACTGGCCTGCAAGACGGAGGGAAGACGAAGCTTGTTGATGATGTGCTAATTCTTCCCATTACCGGATTCAGGTGAGTCTACATCTTCAAATGCGGTGGAGATAAATTAGAGGTCGACTAACTTGATGAACACAGTCCCGGTAGAGGGAAATATGGCAACATGGGCTCCAAGCCTATTACGGACCCCACAGCGCGGATACACCACCACGCCCAGGGATCATGGAAGAAGTTTGACATCGTTGTCGAGCTGGGCAAATTTTGTCGTACGATGTTTGGCCTTTGTGAGAACTGGTCGAAGGTGCCAACATGAAGCAAGCTATCCCTTTGCTATACTGTATACTCAATGTGTAATATTAATTCTAGTATGAAAATATTTTGATTTCAACTACCGACTTTGCTTCTAGGAGAATGCCCATCCCTCTTATTCATCTCGACACTGATAAAGCATCGCAAAAAAAACACATGTTAGTGGCTACCAAGATAATTGCACTACACAGTAACCAGCCCGCTTGCCATTTACCATGACGAGACTAGTCGGCATTTATCTAGTATTATCACCATAAAGCTAGTTAACGGTCATCTCTCTGAAATAAAGGGGTATAACCGTCGATAATCTTTAAAAAAGATTCACTATAGATGTCTGGGGCTCTACTACAAATAGATCGAACGTCATGCACCTTGCTGCCCATGGCCTCGGGACATCTGAACCATGTTTTGCACTCTCTATGTTTCAGAATCGTCACTCTTGTCTAATGACTAGGGTCAATCAACATGATGTGCTCGACCTGAACTTGCAATAATCGCGAAAATCCACTTTCCTTTCTGGGACCAATAAAATAGTGTCCCCAATGTCTCGTCCCAAGAATGCGTGAGGCTGGAGGACACGTTCTGGGTATCCGGGATGTAGGCTTTTGAGTGAATATATGGCTGTTTATTCTGTATGGAATGGATACGATAGGAGTGGATGGGTAGACGTCAGCCTCTGATTGATAGGGGAAGTTTTTGTAAGTTCATAATATTTTGTCTCTAGAAGACATTAGTCAAGAAGATAATAGACGGCTCTTCTCTATTTAAAAATGCGTGTTGGATGCGCATAGGTCTACAGCGTTGTTCGCATGAGATAATGTCATGCTAATGCTATGTAGACAGAGTTCACGTGCATGCAAGAAATGTTTAACCCATGTGACGACCTGTAACTTTTGAAATAACCACACAACATATACTGCACCTAAAGGTTGATAGAGCACAGCAACAGTAACAAAGTTAAAGTGAAGATGAGCAATCTATACTATCTAGACTATCAATGAAGGTTAACATTGTACTATTTAAAGATGACAACTAAGTGGAGCCTACTAGTGGTCAGCCGAGAGTCCATGGGACACAGTCAGCCTTAAGACTAGCCCAACCAACTCTCCACTGTTTACTACCTCCCGTTTCTGCATCATATTCAAACCTCTCGTCGACGTCGATTCCTCCTCCTCATGTCGACTGATTCGCCTTCCGGTGGTCCTGGACTAGGGGACCTGGAGAAAGAACTCACTTGCTCGGTATGTGCGTACTAATTTCATTCTGTGGCCCGATTTCCGACTGGAAAACGTTGGGGGATTCTAGAAATCGTTCTCACCGCCGTCGTTGAGGGCCCCTTGCTGAAGTCGGCTATTTCTCTGCCATGTGCCGCATGGGGGCGGGGGATGATGGTACTAACCGTGGAATATGATGTTGAATCGTATATGCGATTTGTATATTGTTACCGATTGCTCACTTCACTCAGATCTGCACAGAACTACTCTACCAACCTCTCACTCTCCTCGACTGTCTCCATACTTTCTGCGGTTCCTGTTTGAAAGAATGGTTCTCCACTCAGGCGTCCCGTCGCCGGTTCCCTATCCGATTCACTTGCCCGTCATGTCGCGCCGTCGTTCGCGAAACAAGACCCAATGCCACGGTCACTACGTTGCTGGATATGGTACTCACTGCGAACCCCGACCGTGTGAAACCTGAGGAAGAGAAGGAGGAAATCGCGCAGAGGTATAAGCCGGGTCAATCGATTTTTCCTACCATTGTTTCTGCGGAGAATAGCCCCACTGAGTCGGATAGCGAGGATCGAAGGTTGATGGAGGAGATCCGTGAGTTAAGTCTGTTGGAAAGTAGGGCGCAGACACGGGAGAGTCGATCAGCTCGGCCATCGAGAACTCGTCGGGGGGAAAGCACGGATGGAGAGGGGCGGAGGGAAGATGGGCGCTCTCGACAACAGCGCGAAGAGGAACGAGCTGCGCAACGACAAGGCCAGCGGAGCGATGCTTCGGAACGCACGAGACGGGTAGAGCATCAGTCGAGTCTACGGTCGTTACTGAGCCTGTCGGATGCGGAGACCATACAGGAAGAGATTTTGCGGCAAATTTTCGAAGAAGGATTGTTGGACGATATCGATTTGGATAATCTCAGGCCTGGGCAGGAAGAGGAACTTAGTGAGCGCATTGCCGATGCTTACAGACGGAGGCATAGACTGCGTTCTCGATCACAGCAGAGGAATGAATCACAGGAAACGACACAAGATGCGACACATGCGTCAAGTCGTCCTCGAGCACGATCGCAGTCGGTGCAACGAACCCAGCCCGCTCCTCCCTCACGGGGCTCACCCGCACACCCTCCAGTGTCTCGGCCGTATTTGCTCGATCCTTTGGTTTCGCGATCTGGTGCACCTGGTCATCAGAGGCGATTGTCCGATCAGGGTAGTAGCCGTCGGAGAACATCGCCTGTCCCTGTCAGCACAGCATCCTCATCAGAGGTTAATCTGAGGCCCGCAGCGAGGTCGTCTAGCGACATGATCGCCGATCGCCCTCGTGGCCCTCAGACTGCGCGCGTAAGAACGGCTGAGTCAACTCCACGATCACGTCGAGCGACAGCGTCCGAGCAGTCCATCCCAAACATATGGGTGTCAGGGGCCAATGAGCGGGATTTACGGCGACAAAGACCTATTAGACAGTCGATTGACTCTCCCACATCGGTCGCTTCGGCTGGGCGAAGTCCGCGGAATGCTTCATTCTCGCTGCGCTCGGAACAGAGCCTCGTGAACTCACCTACTAGTTCTCTGACACCTGAAATCAGTAGTCCAGCTCGGCCGGAAGGACGTTCCAGACCCTCATCTTCCCGATCTAATACTTCTCAACCGACGGCTCCTTATGTCGAACCGTCCATCTCGTGTGATCAATGCGGAAAACCAAACATTCAGTACGATCTTCACAAGAGATGCTCACTATGTAAGGACGGAAACTTTCATATCTGTTTGCGGTGCTACCGGCAAGGACGTGGCTGTCTGGACTGGCCGGGATTCGGCGCATCTGCAAAGGCATACCTTGACCGGATTCGCGCTTCATCGAACGGTCTTCCCACGCCGCCACAAGGATCACAACATATCCTACTGTCTTCGAAGTATAGTCGGCCGTCGGACACAGCTCGTCGGGGCGTAAGGGATGGAAAAGAGATTACCAACGAGAACCCATCCCGACGATTGCAGACGGGACTTTTCTGTGACATATGCCGGTCGTCAGCAGATACCTGCTTTTGGAAATGCAACCAGTGCAACGAAGGCGACTGGGGCTTTTGCAACAAATGCGTCAATGAAGGCAAGTGCTGCACACATGCGCTTCTACCGATTTGCCGTGTCACAGCAGACAGCCCGTTGAGTCCAGCGACACCAACCGCTCCGGGCGACGTGGCGAATGGTTCAGGCCCTCCTGTCTCACGATCCGAACCGTTAAAAGTCCTCTCATTTTCAACAAACTGCGACGTTTGCGCCAACCCGATTCCGGCATCTACCCTTCGATTCCACTGCCTTCAATGCAATGAGGGCGACTACGATATCTGCGCAAACTGTTACCTAAAGCTGGTGGCAACGGCAAAGATCCGCAAAGAAAATGGACATAATGGCTGGCGGCGCTGCTTGAAAGGCCATCGGATGGTTGTAATTGGGTTTGAAGACCATGAAGAGGGCCAAAAACGAGTGATCGTTCGTGACCTGGTGGGCGGTCGTGCTTTAAAAGACGAACACCTTCAACCCTCCCCACCTTCCTCCCCGTCATTTGCGCGCACATTCGCGACAGCTTCAGGTGCCGCCGTCCCGTCACCCGAACTCGGGACTGGTGACTGGAGCTGGAAAGAAGGGGCCGAGCGACGCAAAAAGGCCTCCCGCATACGAGCCCCTTTTTCAAGCGCCCACGCTGACCGTACTAATACATACTCTGAGCCTTCAACGCCCACCACTCCAACAGCGACCACATCCTCTTCCCGTCGCTTCCCACCAGATGGCGGTGTTGGCCTCATTGTTCACGCCTTGTGGCCTTGGTATCCTGAGGATGGCGTCAAAGACGAGCTAATGTTCCCGCGTGGCGCCGAGATTACCGAAGCCGAGAATATTAATGATGATTGGTACTGGGGTTGTTATGCCGGGTCGACGGGCTTGTTCCCCGGAACGCATGTCTTTGTTGCTGGGGAAGTGGCTTAGTTCCTTTCTTTTATGGATTGTTCTACTTTACACGAAAGCCATGACGATCATGACCGATGTGATGTATACATAGATGATGACGTTGAGATGATCTGATGAATGAGATGTAACCCATTATGCGACGAGTCTTTCTTTTTGCTTGTTTTACTGCTATTTGAATTGAATACTGCCTAGATGTTGACAAATTTAGAAAAATAAGAAAATAATTGCGAAGCCGTCAGGAAAGTTCATTAAGAGGCGCATGTAATAGGCAGATGCAGGCGCACGTACAGTCGATCTTCTAGAAATTCCCTGCAAATGGGGGGAATGTGCCTTGTCCCCGCCTCAGGCTCCACCAGCCCAGCCTTACCCTAGGACTGCGCCACACTCGTGCCTGCCTTTGGAAATCTGGATGACGAACAGGTTCGCTTTGCCTGCTTGGCGTCAATTGTCGTATATATTACAATTACTACCCCTCTCACGCTCACTCTTGACCTTCAATCCTACTAACAACTATCCCTAAAGACTCATCCAACCTTGACGATGTCGTATAATCCACCCTACCCCCCGCAGAACCGTAAGTTTCCATCATCATCTTGTCGCAATTGCGTTCTCTATTAAATACCTGATGAACTGATGGTTTTCTCTCTCATACAGAACCTCCGTATGCTTATGGTGCCCCCCAGGGTCATCCGCAGCCTTCGTATCCCCAACAACCCAACCCGGGCTACGGCGGCCCCCCTCCTCCAGGTCAATACAACCGGTCTCCTCCCGCGCATCCGGGTCAGTATGATCGGCCTCCAGTAGCACCTCCAGGCCAGGGCGGCTATCCTCCTCACGGATATCCCCCACCAGGTCCCGGTTACCCTTCGCATGGAGGTCCCCCACAAGGACCCCCGCAACATTTCCCTCAAGGTGGTCCAGGATATCCGCAAGGTCCTCCACTGGGACCCTATGGCGGCGGCCCAGTAGGAGGATATCCCGGTCAATATCCCCCACAGCAGCAATTCCACAGCGCTCCACCCCTACAGCCAACCCCAGGTTATGTTGCCGGCCAGGTTGCCCCTGGCGACTTCCACCGTGAGGCGGATGGCCTTCGCAAAGCGATGAAGGGCTTTGGGACAGACGAGAAATCGCTTATTCAGATACTGTCGAAAGTGGACGCGCTACAGATGGCCGCTATTCGCCAGACCTACGCCAACTATATTCGTCGCGATCTGTACAAGGACGTCAAATCCGAAACAAGCGGCTACTTCCGTCAAGGCTTGCTTGCCGTCATTGATGGCCCATTGACGCACGACATCGCTTGCGCTCGTGAAGCAGTTGACGGAATGGGCACGAAAGAATGGTTGCTCAATGATATCCTTGTGGGTCGGTCCAATGTGGATCTTAATGCCATTAAAGCCGCTTACGAGCGCACGTACAAGCGCTCTCTCGAAAAGGATGTCGAGAGTGATCTCTCAATGGAAACCAAAAACCTGTTTGGTTTGATTCTTCGCGCAAATCGCCATGAGGAATCCTTCCCAATCGATCCACGTGTCATTGGGGAAGAAACAAAGTCCCTACACAGTGCTACGGCCGCTCGTATGAGAAACAATGTCCAAGAGGTTTGCGGTATCTTTGCCCGGTCGTCAGACAACGAACTCCGCGCCATCAACCAGGCCTTCCACGGCCGCTATAATGTCTCGTTGGAGAAGCACATCGAGAAGGAGTTCTCGGGGCATATGAAAGATGCGCTGTTGCATATGCTGCGTGGAGCATTGGATCCGGCTATGCGCGATGCTGAATTACTAGAGGAATGCATCAAAGGCATGGGAACCAAAGATGAGAAACTAGTGATCCGTGTGGTCCGGGTGCACTGGAATAGACCGCATAAGGACCAAGTGAAGCGCGCCTACCGCCACCGGTATGGGAAAGACTTGATTGATAGGGTTCGTGGCGAGACCAGCGGGGATTACCAGCGGTTGATGGTAGCCTTGCTGGAGTAGTCTTTTTGCTTTATGATTATATGAACTGATGGGATAATGAGTACGGGAAGGCTCGGTCTGGGAGGCTTTGTGTTTTTTGTTTCTTTCTTGTGTTGCAGGACCGACTGCTTTAATGAGTGCGATTTATGAGTTGATACCACCAGATGTCCCTATCTTTAATGTCTTGGGCGAATTCCTCGGTTCTCTTAATTTTTTCAGCTAGGTTAATGTATCATTATCAGTTTCCTATTTTTCTACGCACTTTTCTAGACAAGAACGTTCATTCCTCAAGTGAAATACTAAAGAGGAGGTAGAAGATCACCGGATGAGCAAAATAATAGCCACCCAGCATGAATACGTAACTAGATTATAATCGATACCCTTCCTTAATTTGTAGAGTTTCCTTCTCTCTAACAACTGCATGCTCCAGTCTAATGAAAAGAACACAATATAAACAATGAAATCAACAACTCAGACAAGCAGTACACCCAATAACCAACTCACCAAGCCGACAATCCCTCCCTATTAACGAACCTCCCCACATCCCCATCCCTCTCCCTCTCAACAACTCGCTTAATCAACTCTCCCCCAAGACTAGGATGCCCACCCCCGATCTCCCGAACCTCCAACATTTTCCCCTCAACCCAGTCACCAAAAACCCCGGCCCAACCCCCCAAACTTTCACCCCATCCGCTTTCAGCTTATGGATTTAATTCAACATAAGCATGTCCAACGCCGTCTTGCTACACCGGTACCCGATCGTCTCGAAAACAATCTCCTTAGGCCACCCAGCCGGTAGCGGTGGGGTCGGGAAATAGGATTCAGCAGCTTGCATTATCTGCGATAGACCGGCTACAAAGATCAACCTCGGATCACTGGATCGAAGGAGGAACGGCATGAAATTGTGCGTTAAGACATGCGTTCCGGACACATTGGTATCGCACGCTTTGTTGAAACTCTCCCGGAGGGAGAGCTTGCCTTGTAGGAAGGAGGTGTCAAAGTGTGCCCTCGGGTTCTTTTAGTTTGGGTCTGGAGTTGAGGAAGGCATGGCATGGGATAGGTGGGTGGATATACCCGCGTTGTTGATTAGGATATCGATGTGGTCGTGGGTTGCGCGGACCGTGTTATATGCGCCTTCGATTGAGGCATCACTGGTTAGGTCTAGGGTGAGGAGTGAGATGGTGGACTTTGTGGACGGAACCTCTGTTTGGAGGGTTTTCAGGGCTGTTTGGCCCTTTTCGTGGGAGCGGCTGGTGAGGTAGATGTGGTAGGTTGCTTTCGGGGATTGGAGGAGGTCTTTGGCTGTTTCGTAGCCGATGCATATGTTTGAGCCTGTTATTAGGATTGTTTTGAAGGGCATTTTGAGGGGTTGAGTTGCGTTTCTTATGGATGCGGTGGTTTGTGTTTGTTTGAACTGTTGGAATGATTTGGTAGTTTGAGTGGTGGAGAGAGGAAGGTCATGCCTATGTTTTATATCTTGGGATAGTAGAGTTATCTTGTGGATCTCGGTTGGAAGTGTGCATCGATGGACTTGAGTGAGGTTGCTAAGTCCGAGTGTCAGTCCGTGCGTTCGAGACGAAGGTAAAGGTTTCTGGAAACGAGTCGCCATGTATCTAAATGGACGATTCCCATGATGCTGATGTTGAGTTGTATACCTTCCGCGGCTATGATTGGCGGTGGGAAGTAGATCTTTACTCCGGGACTCCACCAGGGCGTGCATAAATTAAGCTCATTAGCTTCGCGGGTTTGGCCATTTTGGGCAATTTACTACTAGGCCGCAGCTATCGTTATCGTCCTTCAGACCATCGCTGTCATCGTTGCCGTCATCGTTCCTTTCGTCGCTGTAATAGTTACTGTTGCAGAGGTTGTCACAGCCGCCGTCCTTACCCTCTTCCTCTCACTTGGTGTCCACCGTTCTATACAGCCCAGTACCGCGCGCACCGATCCGACGAAACGTTTGCATCGCTACGCAGCTCCCCACTTGGGACATTGAATTAAACTGACGACTGATATAGCAACGAAGATTTAAGATGTGCATTAGGGTTGCTGCAGCGGCAAATATGCGCATGAAATTCTCATAAGATGGTTGCACAGAAGCTAGGAATCCGTGCTAATGGACGTGGTTGATATCATCGAAGACCGGCTCTTCCGATTAAGGATAACGCGACAAGCGTGTGGACGTGGACTAAGCCACTTGAAAGAAATTGAACCACCTTTGCGATGAAGGGGCTAATGGAGCTTCTCAAAGCGGTTTGCTAGAGGCTTAACATTGATATATGCGAACTGTCGCGAGCCTAATAACAACTTACTGAATTTATATTATACTTCAACTAAGACAGTGGTTCCACGTGAACTACACCAATTACTAGCTTAAGTCCGAGTTATTACTATATATATCTATATATTCTGAGTCAAATGATATAAGTGAGCAGTATGGTTAGTGCTGCATGTTGGTTGTGTACAGGGGTGCTATGGGTAAGGCCTGGCAAAAGTACACTATAGCTGGCCACTGACAAGGGGATTTTCGTTTCTTTCCATACTGACAAAACGTTATTCTGACACGAGTCATGTTATTCAACAGCACGTCACCCCACCACGTTTTGAACAAATTATGGATCCTGCGGAAAATAATAGATATATCTTTCCTTCTACTAATGTTCCTTACAGCCACGGAAGTCCATTTCAAAGTTCTTTCCACACCAAAGAAGCCCTAGTCTTCATAGAGGCTACTATGGCTAATGTAAATACCACATTGGCCACATAAGATTGTTGCACTGTTGTACAGACGCTAACCGCCGTCTTATCTCCAACCTGGCGGCTGTATTTGACAAGTGGTGAGATATCTATCCTATCTAGGACCCATTGTCTCCAACAAGTAAGTGCTATATTCGGCCTTGAATAGCCGAGGACTTATAACCAGACGACTAGAATGGCGACAGATTCTGACAGAAACGTACTAGTCCCGTTGACTTTCAACAAATTTTTATCTAGGGAGCCCCAATGGGTAACAATCAAGCACGTATATAGATGTACTGATGTGTCTAGGAAAGCTACGGGTATAAATTTCTACCTGTGGCCTACTTCTTCAGGGAGACCCCCCTTTTCTCGACTTACAAGCATATTTCATTTTTATCCCGTCCTACAGTAGCTACACATAACAATTTGCGCACAACACCTAAGCAATACGGGCAGCAGTATCTGCATCTCAGCACGTTTAACAATGGATACGCAAATCACTGACTCGAAGGAGCGTCAACAGCTCAGGATTACTAATGCTCAGCGAAAATCAATTTCTTCTTCTGATTAGGCATGGTCGCATTGTAATGAAGCATCCAATGACTTCCGGTCTGATAGTTACACGAAGCCTACATTGCTGATGTTGGAGGCGATCATCGCCACGAGTCTTGGGAATGGCGACACTGACGAGAATGAAGCGACCCACTCCTTGGAAGTCTATATTGCCGGCTTGGTGGGCTACAAAGCCTCTCTTCTTGTGGCCTCAGGCACTATGGGTAACCAGGTGGCTCATCAAGCTGCTCTCCGTTCCCCGCCTTACTCCATCCTCGCCGATTCTCGAGGCCACTTTCATACTTTCGAATGTGGCAGAGCGTCGTATCTTTCCAGCGTTTTGGTCAGGCAGGCCATACCATCTAATGGCCATCACCTTACGTTGGATGACGTACAGCGGCAGAGTACATTAGGCGATTCGATATACGAAGTCCCTACCAGGGTCCTCAGCCTGGAAAACACTCAATGGTACTATTATGCCCCTCTTCGATGTTCGCGCCACCTCTCAGTGGCGCGTGCACAAGGCCCACCAATTCACATGCACCTTGATGGTGCTCGCCTTTGGGTAGCAGTTGCCGCCGGAGCTTTCACTCTACGTGAGATTGGAGACTGTTTTGACAGTATCCAATTGTGCTCAACAAAGGGGTTGGAGCTCCTCTTGGCAGCATTGTAACTGGGGGTTCCGTCTACATTAAGCGTGCAAACTGGAGTCGCAAGGTTCTCGGAGGTGAAATGCACGCTACTGGGATCATTGCTGCGTCCGCAAGAATAGCCGTCGACGATGTTTTCTTTGGTGGAAAGTTGAAAGCAGGTCAGGTTAAGGGCAAGTACGCCTCAGACTATTGGGAGCAGCTTGGCGGGAAACTTGCAATGCCAACAGAAACAAACATTGTCTAGCTTGATATCGAGGCACCTGGCCTACAGCATGAGGATTTCTATCCAATTGTTCTTAAATTCGACCTCAAATTTCGAGATCTCTAGTGTGGGCATCTTGTTTTCCACTATCGGATTTCCGACAGGGCACTGGTAAGACTTGTGACTTTTTCAGAACAATCCTGCACTAAACCTGTTCGCCCGAAAGCACAGCAACATTCTGATGTCTTCTGTGTTGGTGGATGTATAATTGGAGATGTCACGCGAGCGATGGACTTTTATCAATGTGGGTACATTGAGAATGCGCTGTTTAGTACAGCTTTTCCTACGCGGTAGTAGGTATTTAACCAATACTTTCTTTCTTCCCGTGTTCCTTGAACTTCTTCGCTATGGTGATATGATCCCTGTACCTTTGTTTGTCGCTGCAGCACCGTGACGTCAGGAATAGATGTTAGGTATACCTAAATAGGGTTAGGGTGCACGGCATCAGGTGATCAGCCGTCAGATGACAGACCCCGTGACTCACCGCCCAGGCCGCAAGCAGAAATTGCCGGCAAAGTCCCATTGAGTCAGAGAAGAAAGGGAAAAAAATAAAAAAAATAAAAAATAGTTGTTCCCCTCCATTGAAGAGTCTTGACTTTCCCCTCCGTTTATGGGTCACTATCTGCTTAGCGGGGCCCGGCGATTTTCCAGCGCCATTTTCCAGACTCTGCAGTCCTGCGGTCCACAAAATATTTGCTATCCCTTATACAGTCGTCCTTATTCCTTCGCGCATATTAATCCTAGGCGCTTCCCTTCGCATTGCCGACGCTTTAGTACCAACACTCCCCTCGCTGAGAATCTAATACGCGTCGCAGTTATGGCATCTGCTGCCGATCTTTCTGTTGCCGTAGAGGGGCTCAAGATCCAGTCCACCACGGAGACCTCGAAGTACCCCAACTGCTTTCCTTCCTTGAACCCGGTCGATCTCTATAGAGAACACATCGCAGAGAAGCTCGGCGAGGCCGCCGGCATTGACCCTCAAGTTATTTATACCCGCCTGCAATGGGCCACCACATTGGATAAGGGTGATCTCTTGTTGCCGGTATGTGGTCATTCTTTAGTCTTTGGTTGAGAGTTGTTATTGGTGCAGGAGGCTAACTGGTTATCCCTTCAAATAGGTCCCTTCCTTGCAGATTAAGAAGAAGAACCCTCAGGAGCTTTGTAAAGAACTGGCCGAGAAGTTCCCCGAGTCCGACCTGGTCCTTCCTCCTGTCCCCTTCGGAATCCACCTGCAGTTCTTCTTCAAGCCCCACGGCCTGACTCAAAATGTTATTAGCCGCATTTTGAGGGAGAAGGAGGCCTACGGTACAAATGGCAACCAGGGTCTGCGTGACCCCTCGGACCCCTCCAAGGGCCAGAAGAAGATGATCGTCGAGTTCTCCTCGCCTAACATCGCCAAACCTTTCCATGCTGGTCACTTGCGTAGTACCATCATTGGAGGTTTTCTGGCCAACCTCTACACCGTCATGGGATGGGATGTGATCAAGATGAACTACCTTGGTGACTGGGGTAAGCAGTATGGTCTGCTTGCCAACGGATATAAGCGCTTCGGCAGCGAGGAAGCTCTGAACAAGGACCCCATCAACCACCTGTTTGATGTCTATGTGAAGATTAACGCCATTGTCTCCGAGCAGGATGGACCCATTAAGGAGCTGAAGGAGCAAATCAAGGCGAAGAAGGAGAAAGGCGAGGATGTCGCTGAACTTGAGGCGGAATTGGCGAAGCTGGTTGACGTCAGCGAGGATGAGAATGCTCGTCGTTACTTCAAGAGTATGGAAGACGGCAATGAAGATGCTTTGGCCCTGTGGCGCAAGTTCCGTGATCTCAGTATTGCCAAGTACCGTCAGACCTATGCCCGTCTGAATATTGACTTTGATGTCTACTCTGGCGAGTCCCAGATCAAGAATGAGAGCATGACCTCTGCCTACCAGACTTTGGAGAAGACTGGTGTCTCTGAGAAGTCTGATGGTGCGGTCATTGTTGACTTCACCAAGCACGGCGCTAAGAAGCTTGGAAAGGCCATCATTGTCCGTAAGGACGGCACTCCTCTCTACCTCACTCGTGACATCGGTGCTATCACGGAGCGTGACGAGGCCTACCACTTCGATAAGATGATCTATGTTGTCGCCGCTCAGCAGGATCTCCATCTGGCTCAGCTCTTCAAGATCACGGAATTGATGGGCTACAAGGATCTGGCCGGCCGCTGCCAGCACGTTAACTTCGGTATGGTCCGTGGAATGAGCACCCGTAAGGGTACCGTCAAGTTCTTGGATGATATTCTGAAGGATGTTCGTGACAAGATGCATGAGGTTATGAAGAAGAACGAGGATAAATATCGTCAGGTCGAGAACCCCGAGGAGACGGCCGATATCCTGGGTATTACCGCCGTCATGGTGCAGGACATGAGCGGCAAGCGGTATGTTATACTATCACACACAGCAAGACTTGGATAGTGACTAATTGGCATAGTATCAACGGCTACGACTTTAACCTGGAGGCTATGACCTCGTTTGAGGGTGACACCGGCCCTTATCTGCAATATGCTCACGCTCGTCTTTGCTCGATTATTCGCAAGTCGGAACTGAAGGTTGAGGACCTGCCCGCTGCCAACCTGGACCTCTTGACAGAGACCCACGCCTCAGACCTTGCACGTCTGCTGGCCCAGTGGCCTGATGTCCTCCTGAACACCCTCCGCACTCTGGAGCCAACCACCATAATTTCCTACCTGTTCCGCATGACTCATGTCCTGAGCTCCAGCTACGATGTGCTTAAAGTTGTGGGTAGCGAGCCTGAGTTGAAGTTGGCTCGTATGGCTCTTTATGAGGCCGCCCGCCAGGTTCTGAACAACGGAATGAGAGTGCTGGGTCTCAGCCCTGTTCAACGGTATGTCTTCCTGAACAATGGAATTAATTACTGTCGATGGGACACTGACATTTGCCGCAGTATGTGAGGAACAACATCAAAAGCTTGATACACTCCGTAGATCACGATAGTTTTCTGAATACCAGCATGTGCTTTCTCCTCGTCATTTTTAGCATTACCTCGGAGAGCAATTGATTTTGGGCCAAATAAAAAAAAATATATATATACATATCCATACTTCATTACTGAGTGCCTTGTTGATATCAGCTACTAATTCTAGGGCTAACTTAAGTGGAAGCCTCAGGCTTTCAATATCTCAATGCGGGGAATTATAGCGGTGAATTGGGCGGTGTATGAGTACTGCCAGTGTTCCCCTCTCATGCAACTCCACGTGATGGTGCAAGTGGGGCTTTTGAGCGGAATGGGAACATGTGATTGGTGAATCCCGTGACTCAGAGAAGTCAAAAGCCGTTCTTGGGAAAAATTTCTGTTGAACTTTTGGCCTCCGTCGAGGCCGTCAAAGCGACTATTTTCTGGGGATCAGATATTCGACCCTCCAACTCTCCAAAACACCACCGCCCATCATGGCCGCTACTCCGGAGCTTGAGCCTCACAATGCTTTTGACACAATTCTGACCCTTGACTTTGGGTAAGGCGCTACCATGTCTTGCATCGCTTCAGCGGGGCACCGATTCGATATACTGGGAACGTACGGTTTTGCTAATCTGTTCGACCTCGCTCCCATACAGGTCTCAGTACACACATCTGATCACCCGTCGCCTCCGTGAGCTCAATGTCTACTCGGAGATGCTCCCATGCACCCAGAAGCTGGCCGATCTCAAGTTCAAGCCGGCCGGTGTTATCTTGTCTGGAGGACCCTACTCAGTGTACGAGGAGGGCGCTCCCCACGTTGACCCCGCCTACTTCGACCTAGGCGTGCCCATCCTCGGTATCTGCTACGGTTTGCAAGAGATTGCTTATCGTCTGGACAGCACCAATGTCATTGCTGGTACCGCACGGGAATATGGCCTTGCGGAGCTCAAGGCCAAGAAGGTCAGTGGCCACGTTGATCGCCTCTTCGAGGGTTTGGAGGATGAATTCAACGTTTGGATGTCCCATGGTGATAAGCTGGGTAAGCTCCCTGAGGGCTTCCACACCATTGCCACTACCCCGAACTCGGAGTACGCTGCTATCGCCCACGAGAGCAAGCACATCTATGGTATGTGATTTCGCAGAAGCTTGAGCAATCGAAACGTTTAGGTCGTATCGAGGGTACATGTACTAACGGAAACTAGGCCTCCAGCTGCACCCCGAAGTGACTCGTGAGTAGAGCCTGGTCGTGAGAATGTTTCCACCCTGCATACCTACTAACACCGAAAAGACACTCAGAACGGTACTAAGCTCTTGAAGAACTTTGCAGTGAACATCTGTGGCTGCAACCAGAACTGGACCATGGCCCGCTTCGTCGACCAGGAAATTGCCAGAATCCGCAAGTTGGTTGGTGACAAGGGCCAGGTTCTTGGTGCCGTCAGCGGTGGTGTTGATTCTACCGTGTAAGTGTCCGCGGGCTTTTAACGAACACCTCTTGCTGCATGGACATGAAGCTGATGATCAATAGTGCTGCCAAGCTGATGAAGGAGGCTATCGGTGACCGCTTCCACGCGGTTCTCGTGGACACCGGTTTTATGCGTCTAAACGAGTGCGAGGAGGTCAAGAGGACCCTTGCCGAGCATCTTGGAATCAACCTGGTAGTCGCGGATGCCTCCAAGCTCTTCCTTGAGGGTCTCAAGGGAATAAGTGACCCCGAAGCGAAGCGCAAGTTCATCGGCAACAAGTTCATCGATGTCTTCGAGGAGGAGGCTAAGAAGATCGAAGACGCTGCTGCCCACTCTGAGACTGCCGGCAAGATTCAATTCTTCTTGCAGGGCACGCTGTACCCTGATGTGATTGAAAGTATCTCCTTCAAGGGTCCTAGCGCCACCATCAAGACTCACCACAACGTTGGCGGTCTCCCCAAGCGCATGACTGAGGGACAAGGTTTGAAATTGATCGAGCCCCTGCGCGAGCTCTTCAAGGATGAGGTCCGTGACCTCGGAAGACAGCTTGGCATCGCCCACGAGTTGGTCATGAGACACCCCTTCCCCGGACCCGGTATCGCGATCCGTATCCTGGGTGAGATCACTCCCGAGCGCGTCGAGATGGCCAGAAAGGCCGACAACATCTTCATCAGCATGATCCGGGAAGCCGGATTCTATGACAAGATCGGCCAGGCTTTTGCTGCTCTAGACCCCAGCCGCGCCGTCGGTGTTATGGGAGACAAGCGTGTTTACGAGAACATTGTCATTCTCCGTGCCGTCGAGACCTCCGACTTCATGACCGCTGTTGCTTATCCCTTCCCCCACGAGTTCCTCACCCGCGTGTCGACTCGCATTGTCAACGAGGTGTCCGGCGTGTGCCGTGTCGCCTATGACTACACTAGTAAGCCCCCGGGCACCATTGAGTTGGAGTAATTGGTTAATCCCTTTCCATAATCTACGGGGAATGGGAGAGGGTTGAATAGACAAGTTACGTGGTTATGTCTTACTGCATGTTATACGGAGCATTTGATAGATTTTAAAAATTCCATACATATTATTATTCGTTCAGTCTAGTCCTCTGGCTTTTTCAACTAACCTGGAATACCATGTTTTCCCACTTTCAAACGCATGTCTTAGTTGAGTCATCATCAAGCCCGGAGTCTTCAACAAACTCTTGCCAACCCTTCTTCCTAGTTGCGAAAGATACAGTGGGCCAAGAAAGATGTCGTAAAGGCACCAGGGAATCAAAACCTACCGTTAACAATATGATGCTGCTGGTTCGTGGCACCAATGGATCCAATTAGGGCAAGCTGCGCAAGTCTTCGCATCACATAGGGATGCAGGCACCATACTGCAGAAGTACTGAGCACCACAAGTAGAGACTACACCGCTAGGAACTGGCTTAAGAGCGAAGTCAGTACCCCTGTGTTTAGGGCTAGTAAAATTTCTCGGAAGCTGCGGACGTGGTCAGGCATCGATCTGATTTGTATGAGATTTTATGTCCACCGGCTATTTTTAGCCGGGGCATTCAAAAAATGCAGAGTAGAAGCACCCGAACAAAATTACATTATTCGAACAAGATAAAAGCGAGTACAGGTCGGGATCTCTGCTTTTTCTTTCTCATTCATATACAATACCTCCCCCATAGATCATTTTCTCATCTACCCTAAACCCGAGATTCAAACTCCTCTCTCGGATTCTTATTACAGTTACATTCGCCGACATACATACATCCACCAACCAAGTCTCAGCAACTATACCCCAAATCCACCTCAAACAAACCCCCCCCCCCACACCCAAAATGGCCACAGCAACAACAACGGCCCTATCAAGCACCCACACCTGCGGCTCGCCCACCCAATACGAAATCCCCGTCAAAGACGCCTCCTGCGCAGTCCCCAATAACGACAAATACCCCAAAGTAATGGAAAAATGCTGTCACGGCGCCCCCGTCTCCGCCTACGACAAGGACTGCGCAGTCTACTGTCTCGCCCTGGGCCAGTCCGTCCAGGAGCTCATCGATTGTCTGTATGACGCTAAGGTAGATTGGGGCGATGTGTGGTGCTTTGGGAATACGAGTGCTACGGCTACGACTACTTCGGTGTCGGCTACGGCTAAGGCTACGGCTACGGGGAAGGAGAGTAAGACGGATAAGGGCGGGAGTACTGGGACGGCGACGAAGAGTGGTGCTGGGGCGACGGGGACGGAAAAAAATGGGGCTGGGATTGTGCCTGTTGGTGGGGGATTGATGGGGAGGTTGGTTGTTGGGGGGTTGGTTATTAGTTCGGTTGTTGGGATGTTTGTTTGAGGGGGTTACGTATATGTATATGGGGATGTGTGTATGCTATTGGAGTTGGATTGGAAGTAGGGCTTTATTTTGTTTCGCTTTTTCATGTCTCGTTTACATTCTTAGGCCACCACTACTATCTGTGGTCTCACCCTTCCAAAGAAATGGTATCAAGATCAAATCACATCGACCAGTATTCATTATGCTAACTTGTACGGTTAAGGAAGAATGTGGGGGGGGGGGGATGCTGGTTATGAACGTTACCGTATTTGTGCTCTAGAGGGAATCCGAATCTTGATGGATGGATTGATTTGGCTGATGGTTCATCAATGAAACTGATACGCATATGGTATCGCCTGCTATGACTTGTGGCACCTGGGAACGAGGCAGGAAGGTAAGAGCTGCCACACAAATATGCCCCAGATGAGGAAGAACTAACTTTAACATGCTCTTCAGCTGAAACGATAAATAATCGCTGGAAGCCCCCGCGTGGAAGATGTACGAAATCCGAGTCATGGCCACCAGGAAGGTCACATATTGCTACGAAACCGAAGCAGGGATGATCGAAGGCTTGAAACAATCCCTAAAGGCAGAGCGCACAAATATCCACAACGCTATAAATGGCGCCAAACAGCGACCTGAGTTCGGCCATCAAGTAATGCAGATTCATCGTTACTTCAATTTTGACCTTCCAACGGCTTTTTCTTCAGCTCAAATCAAGGAACACATCCGTGTTCTTGACAAGGTAATAACACAATTCGCGGCCATGTGCCAGCATGTGGTCTGCACTTCATCTGTGAGAAACACGGACCATTGCGCGGATTTCTACTAAGTGACGATGTTAGTTTGGGTGCGGGGACACTCGCTATTGGCCGCAAGATACAATGATATGGCGGTGGTCAATGCGGAGCACGGACTACGTCTAATACAGATTGATCCAGGGCTCCTTGACCATATACCTCACCTCAGGGTGCTCCGATTCGCTCTGCGCTGCCAAGTTGTGTTTCTTCCTCCTTTTCATAATAAATTGAATAAGTTCGAGGAGCTACTTCTTGAAGTACTCCTAACTTTTGATACGCCTCTACTGCGTTTTGACGAAATTATCTTGTGTTCTCTCAGTCCCTGTTTCTCATCTAGACTCGGTATATACAGGCGAAGGCGGGGCATAACGTTGCCTAGGGACTCACTTTCAAACAGAAGACCGATCTCTACGGGTATGTCCTGAAGCCCCCGGGAGGAGGCGGTATGACAATTCCGCAAGAGTGATTGTCCCGCATGGAAGATACAGGACTTGATGGAAAATCCTGGGACGCAGAGGCCCAACCAACCTTGTACGGCCTGTACGTTGAGGCAGCCTTAAAAACCCCCTCTTCAGCCGCACCGTTATACATCTGGCAGGCAAAAGCGTCCAAGCAAACCCCTGAAAAAGTAGGGAGTTACTTCAGAGAGCCATGGAAGTATCACAGTTGGTAAAAGGTCTGAACTCCTAGATCGATGCCCTCGATGAACTCTCATCAATGACAAGCAGCGAGGATATAGCCGGGGTCATCAAGGTCCACGGACAACTACTCAGACTAGTATCAGAAATCGAAATACAAGGGCTCACATGGGAATGGAAGCGAATGGGTGCGTGTCAGAGAAGTTAGAGTGTAGCGACGCAGTTAATGTCTGCAGCGGAAACAGAGCCGAATGCAGGTGAGAAATGCCGTCAAGCTTGCCCGTTCTTCCAATAGGGTATACATGGAGCTATCAGCCCGGTGGCTCCTACACCAATGAATGAATCAAGTTACTCTACGAAGCACACGTAGCTTTAAGTCTCTGTGTTAAAATTCTCGGTGGCCACGATACGTACCTCGAACATGCACTACGAGCCATACAAGTATATGAAGAGATGGCAAGTCATCCCTCCCTACGAGCCGATATCGATAGTAGGCGGCGGGAAGAAGAAGAGAATAGGTCCGAGAAGAATTCGAGAAGACTGATCCAGTTTTAGCACGACTTACCTTCCTCGCTGTCACAGCAAATGTGATCCAATGAGAATTTGATTCAGTACGACGTTTCATATTGGAATGTTTGCCACAAAAAGAGGGTCCATGACGAGATGGCCGCAGACAAACTCTAGAAGTGACGCAGACTGTCAGGTTCGCCTTCAAGCCGAATCCATCAAAGGTACGGTATCGGCGGATTGATGAGACAGGTGCGTGTCCCGATCTTTCTAGAGGCTCATATCGTAGCATGTGTGGCCTTTTCTTCAATCATGTACAACGAAAAGCCAGTGGAAATCGGCTCTGTGGCACGAAGCAATGGTAGTTATTTGTTTCATGTCCAACAAAGGGGTCTGTCGCAATTAAATTAACACCACAGTGGCCTAGACCCTGATCTATCAAACTGAATCTTGTAGCCTAGAGATACAATTCCAAATCCACGTCTTGCTGCCCTCTAAACTCACAGAATGACAAGGTATCCCTACCAACAGCACGAATACACTCAAGATAAGAAAGCCCAACGTCCTTCAATAGAATCCCTCAGCTCCCTTAGTTCACCCTCTCTGTAAAGCACCCCATACCTCAGCAGATCGGCAACCTAGTATCCCAATTGGCACCCTAGTAATAAAGTTCGCCGAGTTCGTATTCAACAACCTAGAACAACCAGTGCGTTATATTTTCTCCTACCTCAGTGCGAACAACCTGAGCTGCAGCTTTCAAGTTATTAAAACCTTGGTACTCCTCTCAACAACCCTGATAAGCTCTAAAAACTTACACTAAGTTCTGACCGCAAATCACCAGATCATCAAAAACCTCCGAAAGCCATGCCATGGCAGAGGATCTCGGCAAGCCCACCTGGGCCCTCCTGCTAAGCTCTGACCTCCCCTAAGGCTTAGGAGACAAAATCCTCCGCATGCTCGCCTCCGTCATCTCAGACTGCAAACCCCCTACCCCCTCCACGAAATCATCTACCGAAAAATGAAATCCAAGACAGAAGGAACTACCCAGCGTAATAAAAGTGGGAGACGAAAACTTCTACTCCATGGTCCAAGGACTTACCGACGAACAGCTCAAAATGCGTCTAACGAAGCTTGTCACGGCTAAAGTCGGCGCCGGGAGATCCAACGCACGGGATACACGGACGATCGAGAACCACAGACTACACTTCGAGGAGATACAGAAACAGGTCGGCGGGAGGATCCTGAAGATGGTCAAGGAGAATCCCCGGCGGGATACACCGTATGCGCTTATGATCGCTGGGATCAAGACGTGCATTGATTGTAGGGTTTCGGGGAAGATGGAGATGTTTTCAAATGTGAAGGTGGGGTTTAAAATTCCGTTGCGTGAGGCGTTGAAGGCGGCTGGGGTTATTATGTCTGGTAATGTTGATGTTTATTTGGATGCTTTGGGGAAAAGATTTCGGAGTGTGATTAGTGAGTTTGTCGAGTGAGGTGGGAAGGTTTTGCGGTGTTTAGTATCGGAGGATTCTCACGAGGCCAACGCTTAGGGTAGGGTTTTGGCTGTGGAAGCAGGTGTCAAAGTATGGGGACCTACATACTGTGAGTTCCGGGAGGGGTGTGTTTGGGGATCAGGGTCAATCTTCTTCTAGTGCTGAGCAGGATGGTGGTCATGCTGTAGGGAGTGAGGGGAAGCTTGAACTGGGAGATGGTCTGGATTGTGCTCTTGCGAGGCTAGATGAGGTATATCTGGGTGAGCTTTGGGCTCCTGTATGTGTTTTCCAGAATCGTTGTGGTAAACTCAGCAGAAAAGCAAGGTTTCTAAGTTTATGATGCCTCTAAGATATGACGATAACAAGAGCTGACTTGAAAAACAATCAGCAATCCATTGACGTCAATAATTTCCAAAAAAAATTCAGTACGCAGTCCAATATCCAAGGATAATAGTCCATCCCACCCGGGGATTACCGACAACTGAGTGCTGCTCACCGAAGCCCAAGAATATACCAGCTGACCTTGAAACAACATGCCGAAGACAAGCCCATTGGATATAGTCCACTTCATTGGTCCCGAAGTAAGATATACCGACTGCATCAAGCCGGGGCAACCCCACGACGTTGCCCTTCTAATATCAAAACCAGCTTAAGCGACTACTCTACGTCCCGCGTGGACCCTTCACTAGCTCTAAATGACAACTCTAAATCCTCACCATGTATAGAACCAGCAAACAGGGACACCAAACACGCGTAATCTCCCCCAAGTTATTGCAGATCAGTGTTACATACTGTTGTATATAGCGTATGAGCAACCGAGTCAACAGACTCAGTTAAACTTTGACCTGATGCGGCATCGCAACCAGAAGTGCGTACTACCTGGACCAACCTGAACAATTACAGCGCGGGCATACCCGCTTGGCTTCGAGTTCCCCAAATCCCGTGATAGGAAGGAGGTGTAACCATTTGATCGGGTGAAGGGAGTGGAAGGGGCATGAAACCTGCGATGAAGGCACCAGCTTTGGGATTATATCTTGAGTTGTCGGGTTGTCGGGTTGTCGATGATACTGTTCCCACTAGAAGTAGGAAGCCGGGCAGGTCACCTGGCCTCGGCATGCATCAACCCTATAGTGATACAGCGGCTTAGTATTATAACTCTGACCTGCTGATTATCCACTTGTCCGGTTGGTACCCCAGATTTCTGCATGGGGATCTCTTATAGGGCAGTATGACAATTAAGTTTTGTATGTTCTGCATTGGATTGGGCATCATTCGCCCTGGTGACGCGTAGGAAAAGTGAATTTGAGTAGCACATACACTTTTTCGACCTGCGCCAGGACGAGGAATTTAGATGCTACGACGCAGAGATTACATAAGATGTCGCTCAACGATCAGGGTAAAGCTGCAAGGAAGCCAAATAATAGTGGATAGAGGGTTAGGGATGTAATTGATTAGCTGAAAGGAGCCGTGCCTGTCTACCCCTCACCGATTTGACTGGCCGAGGATGCAGTATAAATCCAAGGAAGTAGCCAATAAAAAAAAAGCACGTTGAACAAGCTAGTGCGAGACCAGAGAAGATTCTCGGAAGATTCTCATCTACTTACCAAGCATTCCACCGACATCAGATCTTGGATGCAATGAAAGTGTTGAATGTGACCTGTTGAGTAAGGCGCCCAAGTCATAATAAGTGGACATATAGCACGTTGCGTAACCCAGTCCGGGATGCCGTTGGACTTTAATTAGTACGGGATCACACAATCTAACGGTTATACAGAGACAAAGAATATCAGAAGATGCTGCGCCTCACATGGTTGATCTATGATACAACCTCATTTCCCAAAAGGTGTGAAAATGGGGTTACAGGTGTAACTCGGCTAACCCAGGACAGGATAGGCACAGTGTCCTCATCTCGGTTGTTTGAATGCCAGCAAGGCACCTGGCGTGAAATCTACTAGAGTGGTCAATCGCCTTGCATTCCATTTCATTGGACTTGGACACTGTCTTCAAGAGTGAGAATGGCGATCGACAGTGCCTCGTTATATAAGCCCCCGGCGGGCCTGCAAGTGCTCTTAGAGAATGCCCAGAATCGAAGCTTCAAGCTCAAGGTCTATCTCAATATCTCATAACCATGATTTGGAACCCATTCGTTACGGTTGCAGCCTGCCTGGCCTACGTTCTCCAAGCCCTGGGTGCCCCGGTCTTAGATGCGAGCCTAGTCAGCCGTCAGGCGGCGTCCAAATATGTCTTCGCTCACTTCATGGTCAGTACCAGCCTACCCCACAGATTGGAAGACTATACATCAGCAACATCAGCAGTTATTGACTCCGGATACCATGGACATAGGTCGGCATCGTGGAGAACTACAAGCTCGCCGATTGGGTAGAGGACATGAACATCGCAAAGTCTATCGGCATCGATGGATTCGCCCTGAACTGCGCCAGCATAGACAGCTACACTCCAACCCAGCTGGAGCTAGCCTACCAGGCAGCCCAGCAAGTCGATTTCAAGGTATTCATCTCGTTCGATTTTGCCTATTGGTCCAATGGGGACACGGCGAAAATCACAGAATACATGAACAAGTATGCGGCACATCCAGCACAGGTGCAGTATGGTGGTGGTGCCCTAGTGAGTACATTTGTTGGAGACAGTTTCAATTGGGGTCCGGTGAAGCAGGGCACGTCGCATCCAATCCATTCAGTGCCCCATCTCCAGGATCCAGCAGCGGTTCCGAACAATCCCTCCAAATCGGTTGATGGTGCGTTTTCGTGGTACGCATGGCCTACCGATGGAGGGAATAGCATTATTCCAGGGCCGATGACTACTATCTGGGATGATAAGTATATCAAGAACCTTGCTGGTGCAACATATATGGCCCGTTAGTATAACCGTTATCTACCCCTTCCAGTGCTATGAGATGTATACTAACTCAGATATAGCTGTTTCACCTTGGTTCTCGACTCACTTCAACACCAAAAACTGGGTTTTCATATGTGAGAACCTGCCTACACTGCGGTGGGAACAGATGTTGAAACTCAAGCCGAGTTTGGTTGAGATCGTCTCATGGAATGGTATGCCGAGCCTGCACTCTTTCTACCATTCCTCCTAGAAAATCTCGGGTTTAACTTGATTTATATAGACTACGGCGAGTCTCACTACATCGGCCCATACGCCCCGAACCACAAAGACGACGGTTCCTCCCAATGGGCAAAAGACATGCCCCACGACGCCTGGCGTAATCTTTACAAGCCCTACATCGCCGCCTACAAATCCGGAGCATCAGCCCCAACCATCGACAAGGAAGAAATAGTGTACTGGTATCGACCCACTCCGAAGGGCGTGACATGCACTGGGGACAATCTCGGCGCACCCAACGGCAAAGATATGCTCAGCGACAGCATCTTCGTGGCAACTATGTTGAAGAGCCCGGCTACCTTAACTGTGACGAGTGGCTCTACTGCCCCCGTTAACATTGAGGTTCCGGCGGGAATCGTGACTTCAAATGTTACTATGGGCGTGGGTGCTCAATCGTTCTCCGTGCAACGCAACGGACAGATGATTCTGAGCGGCCAGGGGGGTAGGGCTGTTAAGGATGAGTGCACACATTACAACTTCAATGTATTTGTTGGGTCGGTTTCGGGTTCGGGTAGCTCGACTGGGGAAAGTCCTTCCAGTCCATCCTCGAGTGCTGCTATTCCCTCTTCTACACCATAGGGAATTTCAAATTTCTGAGTTCAAAGCTACAACCTCGCTGGCTTCGAATCGGGCGCGAAATCTGTGTAGCTCGGGGTGATTGTACTCTCTCGCTCTTCAAATTTCATTGAAATGTTTCGCTGCGTCTATGAATGATGTCTTGTTTTCTTTTGCTCAATATGCGCGTTGTTGGGCACAGATATATTGATCTAGAGAATGTTAGCCAAGTTTTACGAACCAAATGGGAGAACGCCCCTCAGTTATGTATCCCAGATTGGTCCGGGATACTGGAGTCTGCAAGGGATAGTGGAAGCGGAGTATATCCTGATGGAGCACGTATGCGACGTGCAGCTAAGTGAAATATGGGATCAACTTGACGTGGAACTGAAGTGTAAAGTCCTCAAAAAAGTCGCCTCTTACCAGGACATGTGGTCGCGATTTTGTTTTCTCGCAATACGGGAGCCTATATTACACACGGGTCGGTTTTTCCCCCCAATTCTAGGGGGACGCTGACGAGAAACACAGCAACTTCTAAATAAGTATTCAATAAGAAAACCATTTTTGAGTCCAACAAGGATTATAGTCCCAATGTCAACACCAGCCCGACCAACTGGTTGATAGTCAGTCAGCAGGCAATCTGCGGGCAACCAATGGTGAGCAACTGGTCAAGATTCTCACATCATTTCCAAAGAAATCACTACCGGCACCAATCTTCAGCCTCTGACATCAATAAACAATCTGCAAGTCTTTATGCTGTCACTCGTTTAGAAGAGTCCATACGAGAAACTATCAGACATCATCCTCAAAGCAACAAATCAAGAACCCCACCGTTCGTACCCGGCATATAAAACTAAACCCCTCCAGGACATCCAGATCAATTCAATTAAACGACCATGAGTCAAACGAAAATAAATTAAAAGCAATAAAAACGACCAAAAAAAGAAAAAGAGGGGAAAGCAGCTGAACCAGCGCGCCAGCCGCATAAACTTCACCAAAAATAGTCAGTGATTGGCCGATAGATGCTTTTTCGGAGAAACCGATCAGCAGGGAACGCCCTCAGCTGGAATCCAAGTCGGAATGCAGGTTACCTTCTCGCACGAATCGGGGACCTTCCTAGCAAATGGCAACTAGAGATCCCAACGGCAGTGCATTCCTCTCGGGAAGTTCCATAATCCCGTGCGAAAAAAAAAAAATTCAGAAACCCCGGAACCACTGTTGAGATGAACGGCGTTCGTCGCTCAGTTATCCACTTTTTTTCCCTTAAAGGTCAGCTCGGGGACCTTCCTAAAGGCCTTCTAGGGCTCGCCGATCGGCGAGCCTGAGGCTAAAAGGTGAAAAGCGGAACTAGTACTGCGATGCAACAACAAAGAGCCACGTTTGATCGCCTCTAGGTAATTCGTTAGTATTGATAGTCGGCGACCGTGCATTCCCCGTTAGACTAGATTAGATAAATGGATGGCTGAGTGCCTCTTTTGGGGTTTTCTTTTTCTACATAATCGCCCGTTCGGTCGTCTTACTGGAGTGACATAACACAAAGGCAGGGTTCATCATCTGTCATCTTTGGCTTCTCGTACAACATTCATTGAAGTAATATAAGCTACTTATAAAACTGGCCAGCCTTGTCTGCAATAATAGTCTTATGAGAGATATTTTGTTGGATTGTTTGACCTCCTAGTACTAGCGAAGCCGATCCCTGATTTGGCATGATGGAGTCCGAAGAGCCAAAACCCTCGAATATCCTTGACCTCGAACAAAATGAGCAACAATTTCTCATGAATAATACCGTTCAGTCTTTCACATGGAGCAACTTGACTGTCACAGTTAAGGATCGGCGCACGAAGGAGCCTCGGAATCTTATCGAGGGCTGCAGCGGGACCGCCCAGCATGGTAGGTCTAGACGGAATACTATACTTTAGACAACCGTTCACTCCTCGAACGACATACTGATTGAATTGCAGGCCAGCTGATCGCGCTAATGGGCCCCTCGGGCTGTGGTAAAACGACCCTTCTGAACGTTCTTGCGCGCCGAACTGCTTCCTCTGGGGCGAAAACCACAGGGGATTGTTACGTGAACGGAGTGAAGCTCGATAACGCTACCTTCAATCGCATCACATCCTACGTCGAGCAGGAGGATGCTTTGATAGGGTCCCTGACGGTGCAGGAGACATTGAAGTTTGCTGCAGATCTCTCCCTGCCTGGGTATGATCCTGTCGAATTACATCACAATAGTAGAGGCGGTATGGCTAACAGCATCTAGATCCGTAACGAGATCCCAACGAGTGGACCGCATCCAAACCCTCTTGAGCTCATTTGGAATCCAGAACCAGGCTTCCACACTGGTCGGCACTCCGATCCGGAAAGGAATCAGCGGAGGACAAAAGCGACGAGTCAGCGTCGCCAGTCAACTAATTACGTGTCCGAAGATCCTGTTCCTGGACGAGCCAACGAGCGGATTGGATTCGACCGCCAGCTACGAGGTTATCTCGTACGCGAAGAAGCTAGCAGTAGCTAATAACGTAGGTTCACCACCAAGAGAGTTTATATGACAAACTGACTGACCTAACCAAAGCTTATAATCGTAGCAAGCATTCACCAGCCATCCACAACAACCTTCCAGCTTTTTGACAACCTCCTACTCCTTTCGGGTGGAAAGACGTGCTATTTCGGACCTGTCTTAAACGTCCCAAGCTACTTCGAGGATATCGGCTGTCCTGTTCCCACGCACGCAAACCCGGCCGAGTACATCCTAGATGCAATCAGCTCCGATTTCACGGTCCACGAAGATCAAGCCGAGAAGATCCAGTCCGCTTGGATACAGTCCACCGAATGCACTGCGCTAAATGAGCAATTACGAAGCATCGACGACAAGAATGACAGAAAGATAGACTTCGACGAACTAGGTCGACCGGGTATTCCGCGGATCACG
This sequence comes from Aspergillus hancockii, assembly GCA_001696595.2. Taxonomy (NCBI): domain Eukaryota; kingdom Fungi; phylum Ascomycota; class Eurotiomycetes; order Eurotiales; family Aspergillaceae; genus Aspergillus; species Aspergillus hancockii. Next base: position 59,040 of record MBFL02000030.1, read on the forward strand.
ATGTCCTTGCTGCATCGCCTTTTCATCAAGAGCTATCGCGATGTCGTAGCCTACGGGATTCGCATCGTCATGTACATGGGTATGCCATCCATCCAACGTGTTTATTCCACTCGCGGTACCTAACATATTGACTAGGACTGGCAATCATGATGGGAACAGTATGGCTCCGCCTACACACCTCCCAAGAATACATCCAACCATTCATCAACGCAATCGTAAGCCCTCTCTCCCCTCCTTCCTCCTCTCAACCAACCTAATACTAAGCAAAATCAGTTCTTCGGCTCAGCCTTCATGAGCTTCATGGCAGTAGCCTACGTCCCCGCCTTCCTCGAAGACCGCGCAACCTTCACCAAAGAACGAGCCAACGGCCTCTACGGCGCCCTCCCCTTCGTCATCTCCAACTTCATCATCGGCCTCCCATACCTCTGTACGCCCCCCCCGGTGAACCCACCAAAACAATGCAAGAAAACTAACAAAGAGAAAAATAAAACAGTCCTAATCTCCATCCTCTTCTCAATAGTCAGCTACTGGCTCTCCAACTTCCGCCCCACAGCCCCCGCCTTCTTCACCTGGGTAATGTGGCTCTTCCTCGACCTCGTCGCAGCCGAATCCCTCGTCGTCTTTGTCACAGCCATATTCCCCAATTTCGTTATCAGTCTTGCGCTCGTTGCGTTCGCTAACGGGCTCTGGATGAGTGTCGGCGGGTTTCTGGTTTCACCGACGATTTTGAACCCGTTTTGGAAGTATGTTTTTCATTATATTGATTACCAGGTATATCTCTTCTTCTCTCCCTCTTTCTTTTTTTGGGGGGAAGATTTGTGCTGATGAGTGGATATAGGCGTACGTGTTTCAGGGGATGATGGTGAATGAGTTTAGTGGGAGGACTTTTTCGTGCGGATCCGGGTGTAAGTGTATGTATCAGACGGATTTGGCGGAGCAGTGTCTGATACGGGGGACGGGGGTGTTGGAGGCGTATGGGTATGCGAATGGTCGGACGGGGAAGTGGATTGGGATTTTGATTGGCATTATTGCTGTTTATCGGCTGTTTGGATATATTGCATTGGTGCTGAGAAGGTCTTGACGGAGTGTTGGTCCACGGCTGGTGAAGATAATAATATTAAGATAACACAGCGATGTTTGACATAGGAGGGTTACTTACAACGATACCAGTGGAGTGAGATACAATCATGCGTATCGTATATCGATCAGTAGTGGAATACCTAATGTTTAATATAAAGCATATCAGGCAGAACAGCATGGGGTAGTCAGACAGACATGTTAAGGTGTTTGTTATAAATCGGGGTGAAGCGTACATCGTCAGCAACTACAATATAAGAAGAGAACAGGTGACATTAAGCTCAGGAAGAAAATACAGGCTTGGTCAAGGAAATAAATAGGTAAAAACAAAACAACATTGGGGTATACCTCTCTCCGTCACAACTCATTTCTTCCAACTGACAACAGAGAACCAAACAGACAGACGAAGAAACAAGAGGCGTCCAGAAAAGGATGTTACAAACGCTTAGGACATAGCAGACATCAACATCAACATCAACATTGCAACATAAAAAACATCAGTCATGCAGGTCATCAGAATCATACAATCATGTCGCCATGATGGACGTGATCAGTCAGAGCCTCAAACCCGCCCTTCTCTTTATAATTTATACCCGAATAACTCAAGCAAAAGCACTAAGAAACCGAACCCAGAAAACCTCCCATAACCAGAATCTTTGAAACAACAAACCGTCAAACTTTTCCGCAATGCTGTCGCATATTGTCTTTTTCGTTGTGAGACTTTTCTCTGGCCCAAAACAAAACAAGACCCGGCTAGCCCAGAAATGACAAACGACAAACTTTTGGCAAAACAACATGTATCCAGAGCGTTCGTATGGCATAGATTAAAGAACAAAGCTCACATGCAAACACAGACATAGGAACACAGCCCCCCAGGTGAGGTCAACGCTAGTATCGAGGAGGACCGCTGTAGGTCGACCGACTTGACCGCCGGCTTGCTCGGTCGGACCGTCGGTCAACGCGAGCGCGTCGGGAGTCTTCTAGCTCTCTCCGGGCCATGCTTCCGGTATAGTCAGAACCGTTCGTCAGGTACTTCTTTGGTCGTTTCCCTTCGATGTTCAGTTCGACTGCGCCCGTGTCGCCTGTTCGCACACTGATCTTCTTTCCGCCAACGGACTCCTGCGTGAAACTCATCGTAACGCCATTCATCGTCATGACAATATTGTTGTCTTCCTCCGGTTTGGAGCTACCGTTTTGGGTTCGCGCATCGCTACCGCGGCTGCTGTTCGAGCGACTCTTCTGGCTGCCGCTGTCACTCTCCGCACGAGACGCCTTGGACTTGTACAAAGCATCCTCAGTCAACGGCGTCGGCACTGGAGCCGGAACTTTGCCGGATCGAGATGCCTGATACTCCTCGGCCGACCGCTGCTTCTCCACAATCTCATCACCATCGTCGTCCTCCTCATCATCATCTTCCTCACCGCCATAGTCATAGACGGTCGTTCGTCGGCGACGGGAATTCTCGACCGCGACTCGCGATGGGCGTACGGAGTCATGATAAGACATGGAACGGCGGTTGTCCCGTATACTGCGGGTCCGTGCAGGAACTACAGTTTCCCGAGAGGACCGTCGATAACTGCCATACTCCGGCAAAGCGTCTCTCAAATCGGACATTTCCATGGATCGAGACGAATGGCGCTCGGACGTCACGGAGGGTGCCGTGACCGCCTTACGAGAGAGTTCCGGACGTTTCTGGATGATATGCGGCGCAGGCTTGTGCTTGACCGGCGGGGGTGGCATACGGTAGTAGTCTTCGTCCCGGTCATGGGAAGAATGAGAAGGAAGCCGTGGTCGGGGCGCGCGGGGCGGCCCGAGATCCAGCGACTCGTCATCTTCATAACCTGAGGGCGGGTCGTAGTCAACTACGGGTGTACCGTAGGTGGACCCACGCCGTCCCCGGCCCTGCTCCCGCGTTCTGGAGACCGAGCGTTCCTGTCGATCATGAGGGAGGTACTCGGACCTTGCATAATACGGGGACGGTGGCGGGTAGTGAGACGGAGCATAGGCTGGTGTATTGACATAGGCGGACGAGGACGGAGGAGGCCCATGGTCGTAGCGACCCACGTGGCTTGGGGGATTGGGGGGATACATGACTCCCCCCATCCCGGGCATCATACCATGAAAGCTCACCGGTCGGTTGTTGGCGTGGTAGGTGTACGAGCGACCGCTGCGAGGCCGGTTGCTGTGAGAGACGTGGACATCTTGGACGGCAGAGGGGTTATACCGCGGGCCTTGCGGTGATGGTGGAGGGTAATCGTGGACAGACGGCGTCGAGGACTGCGACATACCGGGATAGTAAGGGTATTCGATCGCTCGCGGTTCAACCGGAGTCGAACCATGATACAAACCCTGATCACATTCCCAGCAGGTGCCAGGAAAGTGCCGCATCTGGGCACTCTCCCGTCTCCGGGAACGCGACGGCGACCGATGCATAGAGGCTTGCTGATGGCTCGCAGCAGGATAGGTGCCAACTTGCATCTTCTCGTTCCTAGATGGGCGAGTAGGTCGTTCTTTTGGGCGGTCTTTGCGGTGGGAGCGAACACGTTCGAGGTCGGTCCTCTTGGGCGTCGTGTCAATTTTAAGAGGGACAGGGTCTTTCCGGCCCGACGGGCCAGATTGGGTGCTGTTCACGGTGGCGGCAGTGCGACTAGAATAGCCAGAATCACTTGCGATATCAACCAGGGTTTCGCCCGCTAGTCTGAAGTTCGGTTTAGAACGTTTAGCAGCGAGGTTGGCGACTTGCCGAGTTTCTGGGATGATGGCATGAGCGTCCTCATCGTATTCCTCACAGAAAGCAGCATGAGGAGGAACTTTGCCTGTCATGACTCCTGACGGATGGCCAAGGCCCAGGTTGGGACCCTAGGGAGGGGAGGGGGGAAGGGGAGAGGCTGGTTTGGGAAAGGTGCAGTGGTGGATGACGTGAAACGTGGTGATCCAACAGGGCTTCGCTTGTAGATTAGGTACAGCAGCCACCAGTCCTGCTGCTCTTCCGAATGACTCAAAACTAGCCTTGAGTGGGCTTTTTTTCTTCTTTTTTTCTCAGTCGGCTTTTTTCTTTTTTTCTTTTTCTTTTTCTCTCTTTCTCTTTCCTCTCTTCCCTGCGATACTTCTCCCTCCCCGGTAAAGTCGCTCTTCCTATAACCCACTCTTCTGCGATAGTGTCAAAGATGGATCAGAGCGTGCAGATTAATCAGGTAATAGTGCGATTTGAGGCGCGTCTAGATTGCTGTATGTCAGCGACGAGCAGTGGATGCAATGTGGCAGGCCTCGTCCACCGACTGCACTGTATCCATCGAAAAAATTGAATAAAAATTATAAAAATTATTGACGCAGAAAAAGAAAATCACTAAGAGTCGCTGGCTGTAAGCTAGTTTCGGCAGAACCAATGTGGATGGTGGAAAAAGGTGGTAGTCGGTTAGAGAGTGGATGAAGACAGCGTGCGTGGGTCAAGGGAATGGAAGAAGAGAGGAAGGGCGAAGAGAAGTCGAGAGGAGAAAAGCGCGCCTGCAGTGTTGCTCTGGCAGACGGTGAGTGGAGGGTTGGCGGACGAAAAGTCGACGGGCTGCAGTACGTAAATGCAGAAAAGGGTAGAGTGTAACCGGCGAGGGTTTGGTTGGTGAACGACGACGAAGAAGACGAAAGATGAATGGAGGAGTGAATCTGCGCCTGACGAAGGGCACGAAGAGGTGGGGTTAATAGTGGGGAAGGGGAGATAAAAAAAAACTAAGTAGTAGACAAGAAAACAAAGCAAGAAATACTTTAATTTGGGAGAGGTAGGAGACAGTCAGAATCCTTAAAAGAAAAAGAACGTTAACCCAATCCAAATGCAGTCCGAAGGATTTTGGATTCAATCAGAAACAACACCACCAACCCTCTGGACAATGGTCAGCTTGATCGGGAGGAAAGAATCGAGAGGAGGAATGAGAAAGGAATGAGTGGGCGATCGACACCATGAAAAGAAGAGAATCCGATGGTTTTAAGTTCGGGGGTCGTGACCTCCGGAAGAAATTGTAAGAAAATCAACATCAAATTTCTAACATGGCAAATTAAATTCTTGCAACTGTGTATGGATCGGTACTCTCAACAGGGGAAATTGTGATCATTCCGGTGACTACCTTTTTGTTTTCCTCTTATTTTATGTTCATTTAATTTTTTTTTTTTTTTTTTTTTTTTTCTTTTTTTTTTTTTTTTTTTTGGTTGCCTCTTTTCCTGTCAACAACTGAAGAATTCCGTCAAACCGTCGGGAAAGATTCAACCACAAGACTTGCAACAAATAGTAGGTTAAGATTATAGGGTGAGAATTTCTAATGTGTTTGGATCGCCTTCTAACAAATGGAAGAAGAAAGAAAATCGGAACGGAAAGTGGAGGAGGTGGAGCAAAAGACTCCACTGGTGCGATTGATGCCTGATCGACTTGCTGATATATTACCCGTTCTTGACCAGCAGTAAGGTTAAGTATCCAGGAAAGGACCTACTCGTATGATTTGTATACAATGCATATAATCGCAGGGAATTCTATCCCAGTATGAATTCATCACTGCCTTTCTCGGTCTGCAAAAAGCTAACCGAAGTCTATCTTCCTTTTCTCCCAGACGCCACTCTCACAGCAGCCAGTCATACAGAAGACCTGCAGATGCATCCCCGTCTGCCCATTGACGTATGAGAAACATTCAATCCGGACACAGCAGGAACGGAAAGATGACCGGGTTGATATGTACTAATAATAACCCAGCGATTGGCATGATGAAGATTTCTTTGACTGCTTTTTCTTTTGTTTTTCTGTTTTTTAATTTTTTTGATCTGTTGTTGACAGATCCATACTCTACAGCTTCTATCCGACTTGGAACCGTGGTTCCCAACGGACCCAAACCATGGAAGTGGGACAATAATAAACTGACGTTTATGCCGACTACTAGTGTTACCATTAGGTAGGTACCTATGAAGGTTCTTTGCATCCCTACCTATTTGTATTCCCTCAATAGTGGCCGTGATCAATTAAACTTCAATACATGGTTAAACCTATTCCCACCTTCACTGCTCGGTATATACAATGTCTAAACTCACCTCAGCCGATACGATAATTTCCATTCCGCAGTGGCTGCCCAAAACCTCGGGAGCTGCAGTACACGGATTGCGGCCCAATCATAATCCATCACCACCTCCACTGAGGGATATTTCTTTAAGATAAAAAAAATCAAATTAAATAAAAGTAGGCTCTGTCCGGAGTACAGTCAAAGAAAATTGTCGCAACTGGAGGGGCAGAATCTGAAGAGTCATGGAAAATTTCCCCATACACTAACACTGCATTTTAATTGTGTGGATTCGGACTAATTGGCCCTTTCCCAACCCCACTTAACCTCTTATTTCATTATGGTATATCCCACTTCGCTCATCTGTCTGCCTGTAAGATGTTCGGTGGAGCGGTCGGTGTATGAACGGCATAGAAGCACGCTAGAAAATTTCCACCCGACAGACTGTCCGTCTGAAAGGATGAATTCCTTGTTGAATACGATTAAATGTTTGAGCTCTGTTTCAAATCGCGAATAGCCGTTGACCTCGGACAAGTCTCCCCCGATATACTCCTTGTTTCTTTCGCCTCTACAAGGGATGCTGGTAACGGTGTCGAAGCACACGACCACCTTATCGTCAAATACGATGACAACGGACCGTGGGCGTCTCAAATAAACCTTTGCTTGGGCACTAATAGTCTTCACTTGTTATATCCCATCACACTGATGGACATGGATGGAAGCCTGTCACAAAACATTTAGTACTCTAACGACAACCTCTAGTCATCTTGATGTGAGTCATCTGACTAAATGTAAGGGATTTTTGCCCTTGGGTAGGCCACTACATCAATATATCATCATCAGTGTATGCAGCCGGTGGCTTAGTTTCCCGTCTGCATGGGATTAGCCGTCACAATCGGATGGGACTCCATCGCGACATTTTCAGAATGACAGGCTAAGGTGCACATTTCAAATCAGCCGACTATCCTGGCTCTTCTCCCAGCTGAGGCTGAGTGGATCTAACCTTATCCCAAGCTTTGCGTCATGCTTTCTCCTCGCAAGCCGTCCCTTACTGATTGGATCAAGAGACGCAGTGCGTCGGAACCAGGGTATTACTTTTTTGACCAGACAGCGACCTCGTTGAGCAACGGAACTGATGGGTTCGGCCACTGCGAATTGCTTTATCAGTTGCACGATGCCAAGTGACTGACTGTAACTCATTGTCATGATAGATGATACTGATGTTGATGCCCAATGTCCGAGTTGACTGTAGAGTTTTTCGATAGCTTGTTTATTATTAGCCATATCCTGCGAGCTGCTCAATGATATCACCCAGCGGTTGTACTATGTAGTCATTATTCTCGTCCATCCGCAAGGTCTGGATTCAAGGATTCCGACCTCGCAGCTCCCTCGTTGCGATCACACCTTGGCGTCTCTAGCAGCACTAGGCACAGCGACACCGGTCTTTCTCCGACTGAGGATAGTCAACCCAAAGGCGATGATCCTATGCGGCCTTTGTAAACCCTTTTGTAATGATTTAGTAATCGATGATTCTGTTAGTGATGCGCTCGATACATAGGTTAAGATCGAGATAAGATAAGTGGTGCTGACTCAGCGAGTTGCCGGTTCAACGGGATCACCCAACACCACCCAAAACAAAGACGAGCGTCATTCCCCAGCCTCTCCATTTACTCCAACCACCGCATTTTCGGGCGGCGATCGATCTGCCCCTATTCCCTAAGTCTTCAATCTCTGCATTTGTCTTTCCCAGTGCGATAATCAACAGTCAAGCGTCTACTGACTCTAGAAGCAACCAGTGCTCGAATACATTCCACATCCCGACTATCTACGATCCCGTCTAGAGCCCTATCTAAGATAGTGGATCACTAGGATCGGACTTGGAACATCATTGAGAATTCCCATCCACGCCTTTCCCTCCAACCGGTACTGCATCCACATTCCTGTGCAGTCTGGAACGCCCTGATCCTTGTGCGGGCAGATCAACTGACTATCTGAGTTCCGTCTTGAGCTACGTGCTCTTGACAACTCTCTCCGCCCATCATGCCCCCAGTTCGACAAGCAGGAAATGACTTCCCCGATATTCCAGGAACTTCCATCCCCAACAACAATGACGTATTGAATCAGATCCAGCCCTCGCCGAAGGTCAAACACCTCATGGCACGAGCGGACTCGTCGAAGTATGTCCCCGGAACGGGCGCCGTCGACCCGCACAAGATTAACATGCAAGGCCTAATGGCGCTCTTTGCCATCATCGGAGCTGCCTTCGTCCTCGCCGCTATCTGGTTCTTCTTCTGGGCCAAACATGGCGGATTCATCTGGAGAAAGGGAGACTGGGAAGATTACAAGTCGACAGTTCTACGCCGCAAGGGCCCCAATGGTGAAACGCTAAGTAACGCAACAAAGAGCACCAAGCTGGGCGGTGGTAGTATTGTCAGGAAAGGGTACACCGACGATGGTTATACGGTTTCGGGGTACACCGACACAGCGACGGAAGTGACAGAGAATGGCGGACCGAAACGGAAGCGTGGCTTCCGGGAGAAGCTCCTCGGACGACGCAGAGACGAGCAGTATGAGAACGAAGCGGATGAGGACGTGCGTGCGTACCGTAAAGAGAAACCAGCCCGGATTGGCGGCATCAACTGTGAGGGCGACGGCACCTACCACGGGAGTGACTACGACACCTCCCAACCCCCCAGCTACTACCAGCAGAGCGAGATGAGCCAGGTTCGCGACTACGCCTACGAGCCGACCCGCCACAAGAGCAAGCGCCGCGATTTCTCCTTCACACCCGGCACCGAAGAAACCCTTAGCCAGCCCCCGACTGAACCCCGCCGAATGCACGAACCCTCCGCTCGTCGTCACAACCGTCGTCGCGAAAGACGTCATAATCCGCCTCCGACTTCATCCTCGCGCCAGAGTAGCCCTCGCAAACGTGAAAGTCGGTCCATGCCGGGTCATTACACCGAACCGCTTGACTTTTCGTCACCTGCGCCCTCTCGCTCGGAATACCAGTACTCCAACGTCGACACGGAAGACTCTGGAACGAAGAGCTATCACCATCCAATCCCCGGCTTGACCCGGGGATACCGTCGCGGTCGCGAAGGAGGACGGGGCCGTCGTCGTGACAGTCTAAGCGATAGCGACGGAGACGAGACTCGCTACTCGTGAGATCGATGGATCGGACTTCGTTTGAGAATACTATGATAAAGGCCCAATTGGAATTGTAAATAATAAGTTCTTTCTTCCCTTTTTTTTTTTTTTTTTTTTTTTTTTTTTTCTCTGGTGTTTACCTTGAACAACGCAACGAGAGCATGGAACACGAAACAACACGGACACAACTACAAGAATGTCAGGAGCAATGTTATTAACGGTCTATTATGTTATAAATGGGATGGATATGGTTATGGGCAATGGGAACAAATCAATGAAATCAATGTATCATGGGCAATCACATGAATTACCTGCTTGAGATGGACTATTGTAATTAAATTCAATATGAATCAAATATGTTTGTTTTAGTTCTAAAAATATACAGTGTAGAATGTAGATTAAAATCGCCCAGGTCTTCGAATAAGAGCTAGCATAGTTGGTCTGGGCCTTTAGAAGAACTAGATGTAGGAAGTCAAAAAGGAGGATCTCTCCAGACTACATAAAGATCTATACACAAGAGATTTATCATTCCTATCGCTCTATAAAAATACAATGGTCTGATGACAAACCACTGCATAGCTTGTATACACCGTAAATACTAGTCATTAGTGGGACAAGGCAATGAGAAAGCATAAGAGGTCTGCATTCTCTAGGAAGATTTCGAAGAATATGATTGAAATCAATTACAATGTGTTTTGGAACACAAAAGAAAGACGATTGGTTAGATATACCATGATTCATTCCTATCATTAATCCAGAAAGCGCCAACAATTGCAATTGTCTAATTGTACAGTGTGTAGCCCGAAATCAGTGCGAATTTGAGAAGTCAATTTGGGTTAAAAGGGTGCTAGGATGAAAATTAAGGAATTAATGGCAACTATAAGAGAGTGTGAGAAGGAGCGTGTGTAGAAGAGAGTATGAGAGGGTTTAAAAGGATCAGAGAGTGTAAGAGAATCAGAGAGGGTGAGGATGTCAGGCAGTAGGAGAGTTAGAGAGTTAGAGAGCTAGAGAAAAGAAAAAGATAGAAAGAAAAAAAAAAGACAAGAGAGAGTGAGAAAGTGAGAAGAAGACAAGAAAAAGGGAGGGTGGTATGATTCCACAGTTCCTTCTGTCGATACCAATACACATGTATCAAATGTATCCCTATCATGCAGCTAATCCGTCTTCTCCAGCTCAGAAAGAATAACTTCTGGGCCTTATGATCCTTTTCCTATTGTTCACCGTCAATGCTGGCCCCTGGTCGTAGAGATTGCCCATTCCGCTGGTAGATGGTGGAGGTGGTGGCGACATGGTTGCCTCGTCCTTGAACCATTCTTTCAGAGACAGTTGGCTGACCTTTCTATCATCATAGCCTTGATCGCGTAGACTCTTAATCTCGGGTAAAGATTTCAGCTGACCAATTTCCAGGTTTGATTGGCGAAGCCGGTGAAGGAGCCATTTGTTGATGAACCGAGTCTGACTGACTTCCTCGTCGATAGGAACAAAAGGCGAAGTATCTTCTTCCGTAGAGGCCTTGAGCGGATCTACACGCTGGTATTCGGGCTGGTATTGGGGCTGGTATTGGGGCTGGTATTCGGGAGCGGGATATTGGAGCGCTGCCGGATATACTTCATGTTCAAAATCGCGACCCTTGACGTACTCATCAGTAAAATGGCCCTTTTCAGAACAAACAGCACGCAGCTGGTCCACATCCGATTGTACAGCGATCAACTCTTGGTTTATTTCGCTCCATTCCTCATCATATGATTCTAAAAAGTCCAGAGATTCCTCATCCATTGGTATATTGAGACGCCTTCGCTCCTCCCGTTTGTGCTGGATAGCCCGCAGATCATCATAGAGGCCGTGGAGGCGCTCTTGAACAATGCGCAAATCCGCTACGCGAGACAAATAATCCATTACATCGGGGGGATCTTCTGCGGCCAAGCTGGTGGTCGATCCCACGTAGCTCAGATTATCTTGTTCCATCAAGGATGTCTCCTCAGGCGTTGGAAGGGAATGATTATGTGATAAACGGGCAAAATGCTCCATTGCATTGATGAGGACCAATTCATCCCGGTCCAATTGGTCTTCTGCTTCATGGTATTCCGTTTCCAGATCCGAGTACTTGCCTGTGGCAGAGCGTAGGGCATCAATGTCCCGAATCAAAGGTTGGACACTATCCTGGTCCACTAGGGATGTAAGATTCCTGATCAACTGAGCTCTTTTTTCCGCCTCTTCTTCCCTCTCGTATTTTAGGCCTATGCGCAACTCTCGCACTTCAGACCTCTTAAGTGTGGCTTTATTCTGTAGGTGGAGCAGTCTGTTAATGGCCTTGAGCAGTTTGGCAATATGCGCAGGATCAAGAACATTTGGTGTGCTCTGGTGTTCCTGTGCGTCCTTAGATTTCCCTGAAATTGAAAATCCAGCATCGGCTTCCTTACTAGGTTCATCCTGACACGGTTTTAGGAGTGGAAGGACACTAGATGACTCCTCATAAGGATGAGACAGAGTTTCCTTGACTTCAGCAGAAGAGTCTGGAAAGGGATGATTATGGGTGGGACTTAAAGACACCGATCCTCCTTCGAAGTCCAATCCATGTGGGCACTCTGAAGAAGTCGGAGAGAGCACATCAAGAGGGTCTGTGGCAGCGCCGAGCATGTCTAGATTCTCTGTGGAAGATGGCTCTGAAGAGCTTCTATTACTCTGATTCTGACGGATAATAACACGTATGTGTTGTGAGCAATAGATTACTGAGTTATGGGCAATGTCACGGGTGAAGGAGAGACACGGGTATTGATAGCCATAGCGAAAGATTTATAGACGGCAAAAATGTATATATTCCGGTGATAGTCATGCAAATAGATGGGACTTACCCTTTCATTCCGCTGGGACGGAGAATGCTGATTCCACCCGAACCATTTGAGAACGCTATCTCCCAGCTTCGGTATGTTCCCAGCCATCTTCCAGACAAACATCACAGCACGAAGCCAAATAGCGAATGAATAAATCCTTGAAAGTTTTCTTAGTGTGCTTCAGATGCGGCACGGCCCGTCATATATGGTCGGCTCATTTTTTATTCTGGTTGATTTGTTCGGATTTGATTTGTTGCTTCCGTTTTTATTTTGTTTTTATTTTTTCTTTTCTTTCCTTTGTTGTCGCCCAACGGAGTTATATTATTGACTCAGCATTGAATGAAAGGCGCATGTCCTCTGACATGTCTTATGGACAAGTCCGATAGGTGCAAAGAAGCAAACAGGTGCTGTGCAACACTCCGACAAATCCAACGGGCAGGAACTGAATCCAGCTCACTTATATGGGCTGTTGCCGTCGTAAAGGTACACCCACACCCATTATACCCATGATTATAAAAAAAAATAAAGAGAGCGGGATTATCCATCCAGGATATATTAGGGGGGGTGACGACATCCGTTCAACCACGTTTCATAATCCATTCCTTCAGTTCCGAATCAACGGTGAGACTGACTCGTATGGAGCACGATGGTGGCTGGCCAACTGCGGGTGGTCACGGCTAGTAACCGTGACTAGGACATTAGACTGGCGCTAGAAGGGACATTAGATACCACTATCAATACACCCAAGGGTCCATTTGGGCGCTTCTTATTGAACCCTTCATCCGGATGCTGGCGCGGGGGAGACAAGGGGGAGGAAAGCATTGGGATTATTGACTGTTGTGAGTTCAGCTGTGGCCGAGGGACCAACCGGATGTCTCAGACACCAAGCCCTCCGACCCTCGTGAAAGGCGTTGTGTCGTATTTATTTGCTCTCTTGTTTTTCTTTTTCGGGACCGGATGTCAGGTGCTTCTCGATCTACGACTCAGCGTTTGCCAACAAAGTCCCAGCGGTGTATGGCGTGCAGTTCAACTGAATGTCGACAGGGGGTGCGTCATGAACCGCATGCAAATGGTTATGGATGAGTAGATAACAAAAGAAAAGAGCCGCATACCCTCTCTTCCATTCCGAGTGTCGTTCTGCGAACATGGGCAACCGTGTTTCAGAGCATTTAAGGTCCCATCCCCGTCCGGTGATCGCGATCGGGATGTTGGAGTCCCAATTATCCTTGATCGGGCTTGTGCGGGCACAACCTCCACTGACCCTTCTACTCAATAGCCTCTCCTGCCTGTCGCCCTAGGAGATGCTACAGCCATGGATTCAGATCGGAACCCTGGACAAGAATCGTACAGTCGCCGCCGTCAGAGTGGTAAGGAAGAATGGTTGACCCCTTCCAGGGTACGAAAATAAATTAACATCTTTTAGACACCTCCCAATTTGGGATAGGAAGTCGCGACTTGAATACCCCGGGTTCAGTCACAATGGGGTATGGCAATTGGTAAAATGACTTGCTAGACGTTTCTGCTAAGACCGGCCAGTACTGTACCACGTACGCAGCAAATCCCGCCGTCGCTTCAGTATGCAGATCCGAGAAACCAGCCATACTTGGGTACTTATGATCATCATAACCCTTTTCCTTCACAGGCAATGTAGGTCATATGTTTCTGCGGTTCTGTGAAGATGGGGTTCTTCCAAGAACTGACGCCAAATCCACGCCATAGTGCCGAAAACTATCGCTATGAACCGAGTCGGCCTGGGAACCAAGCCCAGTCAACGCACAGCAGTATATCCCAGCCTGGATACTACCCACCTGCATTGACTAGTTATGACTTTGAGAGCATTCGAGGTTCCCACCCCCCTGCTAGCCCATACATTCCACACGACGTGGACGGCTTAGCGGGCCGACTATCAAGTACACCGTTTGACCCACCAGTTCCCGGCTACACTGGAAGTCCTGCGAGGCCTATATTAGCTGCGGGGCCTCGTGGTGTAAGTCTACCGGATATGTTGCCACAGCCCAATGGCTATTAATGTGTCAGACAGAGCCAACAGCTTCCGGGTCAGCTCAGTCCGCCATCTCCTACTGCCAGCCGTAAGCCTAGTGATAGACTTGACAGCCGTATGTGCAAACTTCTTTATCTTTTCTACTAGTGAATAGTTGTTGATCAAGCTTAGGTTACCGGGTACAGCTGGACGCTAAGAATTTCTTCAAAGTTGGGAGGGTACCGCAGTCTATCCTAAGCTACTTGTTGTCTCCCGAAATCTAACAAAATGAAATAGGTTTTCTCTGTTCTTTGGCATGAGAATAATACACAGGGCACAGTTCCTCTACCAGGAAGCCCTCACAGCCTTGCGGACTATAGTGAAGTAAGTGTTGGGAAGTATGGGGAGGAAATCTACAGTGGCATTCGCCGCATGGTGGTATTTAAAGAACAGGGCCAGTGTTCTTGGTGCTTGTAAGTCTCTTGGAGGAATCTCTCATCCCTGCCGAACCATACTAACCCTATTGTTTGAGTCCGGTGCATACCTACAGTAGGAAAGGAGTCGCCAAACAGAGCGTAGATCCTTCCAAACACGCTATCATCTATATGGAAGGTACCCAACCGCGAGCCGGTTCCCGTGAGCCAAGAATGACAAAAGAGCCCTTGGAAGTAACTCCAGCCACATATGACCAGAAGCTTGATGAGATGTCTCGGTTGAATTTCGGTAAGATTTATACAGTCGAACATAACGTGAAAGTCCTTCCTGTTGGGAAGATCAGCGAGAGATCCATGGCTAGGTTCTATGCTTATGCAAAAAGGGAGACTAATCTCTAATACTGAAAGCCCGGAACTGACCCTTAACGTTACTACCGCGTTTTGTTTCTTTTTCTACAGATTATTCAAACGATATCTTCCCTTTTTTTGTTTAAAGTACCCGCTATTGAGTGTCGTCCAAACTTACGCAGTCCACGAAGTTCACGTCTTTTTTTACCTTCTGCCGATATATGTATCCAAGACAGACCTCAACTGTCTTGACGTTTCCCTCTTGATACGATAGTCAGTCCTGTGCAGCTGGCGCGACAATGTTTTGTAATCTTCAGTTTTCTTTCTTATGATGCAATTCTCCGTGGGATCAAACTATTGTGGCTCTGCTCAACCACGGCCAAGGGACTAGTTCATTGTTTTGCCTTCATCGATCGACGACAGAATGGTTTGTCGGGCACACACTTCCTCATTGTAGTTTATGTGGAGCCCGACTATAATGATTTATGAATCCATCCTTTCAGATTTTGCTTGTGTATTTGATCGTGTCTCATTGACTTTTGTCTTATCAGTTTGGGAATGTCACCTTGTTGGGTACCTCAGGCTATCATTTATGAATTGCAAGCTACCGAGCTGTCAAAGCTACTAGTTACCGTGTGACCCTAAAGTCTATTTAAGCTTCGTGAGGTCGTATTTGTGATTGTAAGATACGCGCTTGATGTTGCGATGTCTAGAAACAAACGATAACAATAATAAGGTTCCGTAGCGGTGGACGCCAAAAAAAAAAAAAAAAAAAAAAAAAACTGCCAGCGAAAGTCTCACCGCCCGACAGATTTCTGAGCCGCCCGATGAGGAAAACTTCCAAGCAACCATCCTCACTACTCTAAAACTTCCACGATTCAAGGACACTTGAAGTATCTTTGGCTCATTGAATCGCAGCAATGAAGAGAAAGTTGGACGCTAACGATGTGCCCTCTCCAGAGGCAACCGAGAAGAAGGAAAAGAAAGAGGAGGAGCAAGACGCCGACTTCGAAAGCCTCAACCTGGATCCGCGACTGCGTAAAGCTTTGATTAAAGAGAAATTCACCAAGCCTACGCTCGTTCAGGCGAAAGCCATTCCTCTGGCACTGGATGGCAAGGATATCCTGGGTATGCTTAAAGTTATCCCCCTATTCCCGGAGAACATGCGATACTAATAACGAACAGCTCGTGCGAAGACTGGATCCGGCAAGACCGCTGCCTATGTCCTTCCAATTTTACAGACAATTCTCCAAAAGAAAGCTGTGCGTACTTTCATAGTCATTCGCACCTAATTTACCGCAATACTAATACGTTCACTACAGGCCGACCCCTCGTTGAAAGCAACCACTGGCCTTATCCTCGTCCCCACTCGAGAGCTTGCGGAACAAGTACAAAATGTCGTCACTACATTTGCTGCGTTCTGCGGAAAGGACATTCGCTCGGTGAACCTGACACAGAAGGTCTCGGATGCGGTTCAGCGCACCATGCTTGCTGATTGTCCTGATCTGGTCGTTTCGACCCCCGCTCGTGTTGTCGCCAATCTCGGTAATTCCGCTTTGTCCCTGGAGAACTTGACACACCTTGTAATCGACGAGGCGGATTTGGTTCTGTCGTATGGATACGAGGATGATATCAACGGCTTGTCGAAAGCAATTCCCCGCGGTGTGCAGACGTTCCTTATGAGTGCTACTCTTACCGCTGAAGTGGATACGCTGAAGGGCCTGTTCTGTCGGAGTCCTGTGACCTTGAAATTAGAAGATAAGGATGACCAGGGTGCTAGTGTCAGCCAGTTCGTTGTCAGGTGAGTCAGATTTCCGCTTAAATAACATTTGGGATTCGATGACTGATATCGCTTGCTCTAGATGCGCGGAGGACGAAAAGTTCCTGTTAACCTACGTCATCTTCAAGCTTCAACTGATCAAAGGAAAGGTTATTATCTTCGTTGATGATGTCGACCGTTGCTATCGCGTGAAGCTATTCCTCGAACAATTCGGAATCAAGAGCTGTGTGCTGAACTCAGAACTACCCATCAACTCCCGAATCCACGTCGTGCAGGAGTTCAACAAGGGTGTCTACGACATCATCATCGCAGCAGACGAACAGGAGGTAATGGGCGCCCGGAAGTCAAAGAAATCGAAAGACGCCGAAGTAAACGCCGAAGAAGCCGTGGGCTCAAGTGACGAGGAGGGCGAACCAGAAGAGGACCAGAAGTCCAACCGCTCCGACAAGCGTAGAAAGGTATCAGGAAAAGAGAAGGACTACGGTATCTCCCGAGGCATCGACTTCCAGAATGTCGCATGCGTCCTCAACTTCGACCTCCCCGCCACTTCTAAATCCTACACACACCGAATCGGCCGTACCGGCAGAGCCGGCAAAACCGGCATGGCGCTATCCTTCGTCGTCCCCAAGGACCAATACGGAAAACACAAGCCCACATCCATTACAACCTCCAAGCATGACGAAGCCGTCCTATCAAAGATCATCAAAAAGCAAGCCAAGCTCAACCATGAAGTAAAACCCTACCACTTCGAAATGAAACAGGTCGAAGCCTTCCGCTACCGAATGACTGACGCTCTCCGCGCCGTAACTCGACTCGCCGTGCAAGAAGCCCGAGCCCGCGAAATCCGCCAGGAACTGATCAAGAGCGAGAAACTCAAGCGCCACTTCGAAGAGAACCCCGATGAGCTGCGCCAGCTGCGCCACGACGATGAACTGCGCTCTGCGCGCGTCCAGCCTCATCTCAAACATATCCCGGAGTACCTGATGCCCTCTAAGGGGAAGAAGGGCATTTCCAGCGACGATGTCGGCTTCGTTAGTTTCAGGAAAAACAGTGAGAATCGGATTCGGAAGGCGAGGGAGAAGAATCGGGCTAAGGGCAGGGGCAATGGGAGGAAGTTTTCGGGTGTTAAAAAGGTTGATCCTTTGAAGACCTTTAATCGGGGTCGTAAGTGAGTATGGAAAGGGAGGGTAATTATGCTGGAAAGAAAATACCATCATGTTGTTTGCTTTACTTACTGTACATATTGGATTGGAAATTTAAAAGTTGCATATAAATGGCATTTTTATATGGGGGTTACTTGCGCCGTATGCATTGGATTTCAGTGCAAGATAAATAAATTCTCGTGAACTCCGAGGTATAAGATTGGTATTTTTATAGTTATTTGCCCCCTACACTTCGTTTAGAAAAGTCCAATGCAAGAATATATTCCTCTCTAGAAATTATAAGATTGATAAGTGATAACAAATGTATATTCATATCTTTTCATGACTGTCAATAGCCCACTAACTGCCATACCTTCTATTCACTCATAATGAATAAATGTACATTTTACGGAAGAAGACTCAAATAATTCTTCCCAAGCAACCCTCTAAGAATATCCTCATCTACCCCCTCCAATCCAAACGAGAACTGTACCCATTTCCCCTTCGCCTCTTTCCTAGCTCTCAAAACACGCTGCTGCACCGCTTTCGCAGCTTGCACAGCTTCACGGTACCGTTCCAATTCCTTCGCACGACGATACTTGATGCGCTCCAATTCAACATTCCACGGAAGGTCCGACTCTACCTCCTGGGTAGACGAAGATGATCCATCATCTCTATTCACAAACGGGGCGTGAATAGAGAATGCCAGGGAACGGGGTACAGAAGACGAGGCGACAGGTGAAGAGCCACTAATAGGCACAGAAGGGGATAATTCGCTATCATCGACATGGGGAAGCCATCCAGGACCCAACCGGACAAACTCGATGTCTCTCCATGAGCCATTCCACTCCGGACCGCTGACGTACGCCTCGCCGTCTGGACCAACTCCGTCCCAATTCAGTGCTGGGATCCAGTCACCACAGCCTTCTAGGTCTAGCCATTTGAGACAGTAGGTTACGCGGGAGAGCTTACGCATGAGACCGGCTGCTTCGGCCCAGTTGTTTTCAAGCGCGGAGTATGTGTCTGTGCCGCTGTAGGCGAACGTCAGGGATCTCTGCGTTGGGTGTCGCACGCGTGCGTTGATGGCGTTTGGTGTGACTGTTGGGACGGGCCAATGGGCTAGCGATAGATGGGTGATGGTTGAGAGGCGGGAAAGGAGATTGATGAGCGAGTTCCAGTCTGTTGCGGATGAGTTTGGGTGGGCTAGAGAGAGGTAACGGAGGTTCTCGAAGCGCAGTCCTTGAGTGGGTAACTTGGAGAATGGGAGGTCGCCACCACCCATATTAGTGAAATTGTCAGTTTCATCGGCTTCTTCGTCCCAGGAGGATGGGACGGATTCTTTCGTTTTGTGTTGCACAGCGGTAGATTTTACCGATATGAAAAGCTCGCTGGAGAGTCGCTTCCAGGACATCCATCGTCCTACCGCACCGCTGAGGTCCAAGCGGGTGGTTTCCAAATCATTGTTCTGGGATAAATCGTCTCCGGTGTAACTGTTTTGGCCATCAATACGGCGCTTCTCGAATAGCGGCCTGAGGCCGTCCATTATGCCCCGCAACGGCTGATCTCGAGCATGAATGCTGATATAGCTGAGCAAGAGCACTTTGATGTGACCAGGTAGAAGCGCAAGAAATTGACCGTCATATTCGATATGCCACGCCCAATGCAGAGCCATAGATTTGAGTAACATATGTAGCAGGGTGTGTCTTTCGGGGAATGTTGTCCCAGGGAGGCGATCGAGGCGATAGATGATCCTCTCTGTTTGCGCCGCACCAGCGTCAGCTATCCCGTCTTCCTCAGGCGTATCCAGCGAGTAATTTCCCAGCAGCCAGCTCTCGGGAGGCGCCGGTCCAGCGGTCCTTCTCATGCGTCGGCCCCGAACACCCGCGCGGCGGGCATCCGGTCGAGGGCGGGGAGGTGGAGTCTCCGGGAGTTCTAACAGATTCCGGAGGGAGGGGTGGACGGATCGAGGAGCGACAATTCTCGGTGAGCCTCGGGGGCCATCGTCGGAAGGAGGGTTGGAGACCTGGGTGCGGCGGAGATGGTCGATCAGGGCGTTGACTGATGGTTGCTCAGTCGATGATGAGGCCTGTGACGACCGGAAGCGATCATGTTGGTCGTGTCGAAGACCAGAAGAACCTAGAGAGTGGTGAGGAGTACTAGCAGGTTTTGCGAAGGCGGGCTTATGATGCTTTTTGGGCATCGAGGATTGCGTTGGGCGGACGATAAGGGACGAGAGGTTGGAAATGACGATGGAGATGACGGATAGTGGACGCTTTAATCTTATCGGCGGATCTGATCGTAAATCGCCTTCCGCTAGGGATTGACGGACAAGACAGAAGGCCTGGTTAGCGCATAACTCTATCATATGAAAGTTCCGTAGTATTTGCTCTCGATTTTTTACAACTCTAACAGTCTTTTGGTCTAATATACAATGCACAGTTCGGGAATATGAAGAAGTCCGTTCAAATATCTCGTACCCATGATTCATCCTCCATCTTTCCTTCTCGTTTGGGGCCCTCTTGCATCCAAGTCTCTACCAGACCTTCCTTTGGATCCTCGTCCGGTAGCCCCCTGGATCGCCTCACATCCAATACAAGCTCCCTAACCTTCTTGGTGACCTCCTTTCGCAGCTCAACAGCTTCCTTTCCGTAAAGAAGCTGATCACTCAAGACTCCCACGGGGAGATCATGAGTCTCCGGAGCTGTCACTTCAGCCTTTGCTTTCAACTCCTGCCATCGCCGCCTCATATCCCCGAAGACCGCCTCAGTGTCCACCTTTTGTCCGAAAGTAACACTGACGTCCTTTCCGGGCCGTGGAAGGAACCGGGGAAACTCACGGCTTTCATGCATGACTTGATCGAAGCCTTCCAGCCACAAAGGAACAACATCAGGGCATTCTTTAGTTTCCAGGATAAGCCGAGCAATGCCCCATTTAAAGTAGCGCATAGTCTTGTTCGGTGCCTGGTGGATCTTCCCTTCCGGGAAAATATGGACCCACGAATAGGAGTTGCATGAGAATGCCGAGGGGGCCAAATGGGAATCTTCCCCGTTAGTCGTGTACGCCGTGGGAAGGTCGGAAAATGGATCGACGCAGACGTTCTGTAGACTCCAGTGCTGTCGCTCGGGGATGGCTTTGTGGGCATCGACGGGGAAAGGTCCTTTCGAGAGTAATCGGATCGCCTGAGTCACGGCTGGCTGCGCGATACCGCCATGGATTGAGTGGGCGGATCGATGGGTCGGTAGAACCTGGCCCATGGTGAAGAACAGGGATAGTGGCCTTTCGAATCCAAGGTATCAGCCTATGATTTTGCCATGTGAGGTCTCGGTTGCGAGTTCATACCTGCCCTGAAAGCAGATGTCGTGACTGCCAAATCCCCATCTCTTGTTCCAGTTGGAAAGCCCGAAGTTATATCGCAACGGTAGAAATCCCCACATGATGGGATCGTCCATACTGCTCGAGTTAGCGCCCACGGTCAGTGTGCTCTCTTTCGTCGAAAACATTAGGTCGCGCCGGTAGTTTTGAGGCGCATCGTACGTACGTACACGCTAATATGGTTGGAAACTGCCATGATTTAGTGGGATTAGCTAATGCGCTCCGATCATTATTTAAGTGTAGGTAAAGACAAGAAGCGCGCGGTACCTGTGAGTAAGCCTCTCGTTCTTTGAGACGGGTCGCTGCGAGAGTCTAGTAACTCTAGGAATGAATCGAGGCCGTTCACCTCAGGCCGACTGCACATATACAAAAACGAGCGGCAGAGCGCAGCGACTCCGAAAACTGTCGCGGAGGACAAGGCCCTCCATGGCAAAGAGGGAAATTCCCCTGTTGCGCCGGACTCCCTATCACCGGACATAATGGAGGTGGTAGAAGTCCATGAAAGAGATGGGTGCAAAGAACAGAACGAAAGAAAAAAGAGGACCCTGGATCAGCGGCGTGAGAACAAATTCCCTGTTCATTGGTCTGTAAGCCGCGGAGGTCAGACCACGCACGGACCACGTGGACCTCACCTCAGAACGGGATTTTCATCAAGTGACTTCACTTCGACCCTCGTCTTTGGTGATCGCAAACCAACACTCTCGGTCGCAGTCACAATGTTCAAGGTCACATCTCCTCTTTTCTCCGGTCTTCTTTGGTATGTCCCCTTCTCGTTCTTTTTCGATGCTCCGGGTCTCCCTCAATTGCCCCTCCCGGAACAGCTATGTCAACAAGACTAGAACCTGACCCTAACCATATTTTCTTCTTATGAAACAGGAAGATCCCATGGCGTATCTCACAGCCCCAGAAGGCCCGTCAGAGGAAGCGTCTTCGTTCCGTCGACCGGGTAGTGGACACCGTCAGCGCAGCCCTTAGACGACAGGGACTGAGCGCGAAACCCGTCGACCGGTGGTATAGGGAAATGCCACGGGAGGAGGAAATGCTGCCCAAGGACAAATATACCCTGTTCGATAAGAAGGAGAAGAAATACCGCAAGGGAATTCACAGTACGTTCCCCTTATTCTCAATTGTTTACCATACGGCCACTCGCTACCGGCTGCCCAAATTGTCGGGCATGAAAGCGTCATTATGGAAAAAGCGAGTGTCGGAATCAAGGCCTCACCTTACTCGGATATATCACTGACCTTCTGTGTGATAGAGCTGCCGAAATGGACGCGAGTCAGCCAGCGCGTGAACCCTCCTGGTTTCTAAACGTTGTTTCGACAATTCACCTCGAAGCGCTTGGATACAAACACTTCCATAAGGCTTCTTGGGCCGAACCTTGCGAGTGAATACTGGGATATATATTGTACGATACACCACAGCGCTTTATCGGTCATGTTTTCCCCTTGGGGAGTGTCTTAAATCTAGAAAACGGACATATGAGGGATTATTGGAGTTTTTCGGCAACTGGGCAAATCGCACCATGACTGTATTGGATTTACTTGTTTATTTACAATATTAGTTACTGTTAGACTCGAGAGCGCATGTACAATTACTTGGTCTGTTTCCACAAAATTGCCTGTGCTCCCGTTATAAAGTAACGACTTGACGTTAGAGTGAGCTAAGATGACAACAAAAGAGCGAAAGTGACGGGATGGAGGGTATTGATAAGAATAGGGCATAGAATACGATATGCTGTCTGTTCGGTAAATTGACCGTGTTCCAACTACCGCACAAACTAGATCTCCTGCATGAGTAGTATGGCGCAAAGGATATCGTTGGACTCGAAGCTTTTGAGACATCGTTATCGCTTTCCTGGTTCTGCTGCTGACATATTATTCAATCGAGACCTTGCCATCTGATAGTAATGTGTGGCACCAATTGCAACTTCTTTTGCTCTGGTTCTGTTGGCCCTGCCTTCGTGGATCATCTTGCGAACTCGATATCCACGGCGCACTTTTTGCCAATCCCTTAGTCTCTCTTGCCAGCCCGCTCCCCCTTCGTAGTAAGTGTCATATTGTCTGGTAGATAGATGGAACCCTTGCGGTGGCTTTCGAAGTATCCAACACGCTGGATCGATATGTCCATCAGGGGGATCTTCGGCTGAGCCATCATATAATTCAATAGGTTTGACAAGGTCCTTCAGTCCAGAGGTTTTTCTATTTTGATTCACAGCTGCTCTCCATGAATCTATTTGAGGGATGCTTGCGACTTTGCGAGAAAGTTCGGGGTACTTGCGCTTAGATCCCCGGCCAGGTACTGGATATGA
This sequence comes from Aspergillus hancockii, assembly GCA_001696595.2. Classification (NCBI taxonomy): domain Eukaryota; kingdom Fungi; phylum Ascomycota; class Eurotiomycetes; order Eurotiales; family Aspergillaceae; genus Aspergillus; species Aspergillus hancockii. The sequence goes on from MBFL02000030.1 coordinate 82,496, forward strand.
CTTGCTGAATCTAGGATCCCCTAGTTGCCTCTTTACATCAATAGGAACGCGCGATGCCGGGTCATAAACGACCCAGGTCCGCATATTCAACCAATGGTTAGGAAGCATGGCGAAATGAAACGGCCTTCGACCCGGAGTAAGCTGCTGAGAGAGCCAGCCAAGTTTTCGATCTAAACCATCTATGAACAGGATCTCCCAATTGCTCAAATGCTTCGCTGGTACAGTGATTTGTGTCAATTTCTTCCTTTTGCGACTTTTGACATCCTTTGTCGTCTGCGAAATTCTCTGCCCATCGTCTTCTCGGAAGAGTTTCGGTTTACCTAGCGGCGAAGGCATGCATTGGTGTCTCTTAGACTGAACATGATCCTTATATATACCGGTCGAAAGATTTGTCTCGCTTAAGCATTGGTTATGTCTGTATGAAACTGGCGCTGGTTGCAACCTGTTAATACTGACGTTCTTTGATTGATAATACATCAGGCCAGCTCTCGCTACATGACGCTTCTTCATATTAGACAAGGTGAGGCTACTTGAGCCTGAGAGTGAGCTCCATGTTGTAGTATCGATATATTTACTTTTCATTCCCATTAGACCTGTTTGATCGGACGAAAAGCTTGCAAACAGCTCAGACCTGGGGCTCCCTGGAGGAATCGGCAGTCGCCGTGAGTTATTCCTCACACAAGAGGCCGTATTCAGTGCCATGCGAGCAGACCAGATCTGGTATTTGCGTGAGTACCACAATCTCCGCAGTGTCCTCGATATTTTGTGATGATGAGTTGGGCTCGGGGCTTGCGATGATACATCTGAGCCTTCCTGCATCTCCCGAAAAGTAATCTTAAGATACGATAGACATGGAAGAGAATGATTGCGTTTGAATGAAGGATTGTGGTCTGAGAAATAATGAACGAGGTCGCTTCCCTTAGGACGATAAGTTGATTGGCATAAGGATTGAAACCTGACATGAATGAGCGGCTGCGCCAGTTGTCTGCTTTGTTTGGCAGTGTTATAGTTGAGAGACGGTGTGAAGAGTTTGCCAGAAACTATCAGCTGGGAGTCGCTTCTGAACAAGTCCTGTGCGAACGATAATCTCTTGTGAATTCTCCTTGGTAAATAATGCCTTCCAGCGCCGATCTCGAGTGCAGTATCAGTCTGAAGAACTCCAGTCATTTTAGGCGATGAGTATGCTTCGTTACCGCTGTCCAGTGTATGAGAGCTTCTATAAGAGCTCCAAAGGAAGTCGACTAGCGGAGCTCTATGGCTTCTGAGGTGTTTTCGCGATCGTTCCTCGGGCGTTGAGGCATGTTTAGACGTTATCAATTCCTTCTGGCTAGGATTCCACCAGACGGAAAGGTATTCATTCTTCATCGAATCCCAGGTCGCCCAATGTTGTATCTTCCACAAGCACTTTTGCACTAAGGACTTGTGCCCTTTGTGGCGTTGCAGCGGCACCCAGCCGTACCAAGTCTTTGCATAACGAGATGTCGGAGTGTTCCCTCTACCGATGACTTTATGCCTCGAGAACCGACGAATGAACTTCCCGAGTTTCCAGAACAACACGGCAAAAACGAATATGCCGATTGTGCCTGCAAAGAGCTCCAGCACAATTTGGAGGGTGACATTCTCGGGGCCCGGGAAAGGTATTGGAGGCGCGCCCTTAATTGGTGGATACAGACCAGGGATCGAGTGGGATTGTCGGGGAAGGACAGGTGCCATCGGAGGATTGTCCAATGATCATCCTGGTAACAATATTGGACTTGGAGTAAAACTGCCAGCTGCAGGATTGTGACGAGATGCGCCAAGAGAGTCATGGTGTGTGTGGGGGAGGGAAACACCACAACAGGAAGGCATGACAGGCATAAGCACATGATATGTCGGATTCACTCTGGGGGATTCCTCTTAGTTCAACTTAGTGTTTCCAACATCTCTGTTTACACAGTATACTATGTTTATGCCGTTGCCAAGATCTTGCAGGATCTCACTTCCTAATCTTTATTGCTCCTTCACCAAACGCTCATGTCCAGGACACAACAGAGGTACTCTCGAGACAATTGTAAATAGAGATAAGAGATAAAGTGCATCAATGTTTCTATTTTAGAAGCTGGTGAGGAGTATTCATCTACAATTTCCCCCCTCGTCATACCTTTAATGTCTAGGCGCTTACAGATACCGGCATCAGTAGAGTTTCTAGGCGAGCTATTGGTATAGTACTTTTAGACTCGCCACTGACGGTATCTGTTGAATATGGATGGAGTAACCTGCCATTTGGTCTGCATTACTTATATTGTCTGCATCGCCTTCCTATCATTCGATAGGTACTATGTTGCTGTAAGCTCCACAATTGGCATCATTACCCCGCCTCGAATTGTGAGAGTCTAGAACCGGTGTCCATCACCATCAGCCATGCTTGATTGCAGACGTCGATCACTTCTTCAGGTCTCATGCGGAAGTAATGAGGACTTTATGATTGGTCCTGCACGTGTGGTGCACTCTTTATAAGAAACAACGGGCCGATTGCATGCATTATGCTCAACATTGCCTGCACAAGAGGGATAACAAATTTGACATTGGGACTGCTCCTTTGCTATATAAATCGCATCCAGACAGTGTTCTACTGACTTCAAAATGATATTCAACTGCAATTCTCCCAATGGCAGTGTTATCAGAAATCCCAATACCTGAGCTAGGCTCCCTTTTGGCCTGTCTACCGCTTATAGTAAGTATGAGATAGCCAGGTTCATGAAGAGCACACAATGTCTGACTGAACTGCACACTACAGGTGGTAGCGCTTCTCATATACAAAGCTTTGTATAACATCTATCTTCATCCTCTCCGCAAATACCCCGGTCCCATGTTCGCCGTCAGCTCTTCTTTGTGCTACTATTACTGGTCGTATGGTGGAAAACTGCATTTGATACTCAAGGATCTCCACGACCAATATGGCGACATAGTACGCATTTCGCCAAACATGCTGGTCTATAGAAACCCGCAGGCTTGGAAGGATATTTGTGGGCACCGTAAGCACGGTGATGCTCCTTTTGTCAAAGATCCGGAATTCTACCCGGAGCAAGTAACAGGACACACCATGTTAACCACACCCAGCGAAATTTATCACTCGAGAGCTAGACGTCTTTTGTCCCACGCTTTTTCCGAAAAGGCATTGAAAGAGCAGGAGCCACTTTTACAATCTTACGTAGATCTGCTCATTCGACGCCTCCATGACCAAGTATCAAAACAGCAAGCGGTCGACATGACAAGCTGGTACAACTACACTACATTTGATATAATAGGGGATCTAGCGTTTGGTGAGCCATTCAACTGTCTACGGGACAGTTACTACCACCCGTGGGTGAAGGCTGTGTTCCCAAGTGTAAAGGCGGCTGCTCTACTCAGGCCTTTTCTCCTGCTACCTAAGCAACTGGTTGAGATACTTGTTCCTCCATCACTCAAGAAAATGAGAGATGATAATTTCATATTTGCTAAGGAAAAGGTCAACCATCGCTTAAGCCTTCAGACTACTCGCTCGGACTTCATGACATATATTCTTAAGCACAACAACGAGCGGGGCATGACATTAAGCGAGATTCAGGCGAACGCAGGTCTTCTGATAATCGCCGGGAGTGAGACAACCGCTACACTATTGTCTGGGTGCACCTTCTATCTTCTGACACATCCAACGACATATAAGAATCTGACTAGGGAGATCAGAGGTGCCTTCGAGAAAGAGGAAGACATTACTTTCTCATCGGTTACCAAGCTTCAGTATCTACATGCTGTCCTTGAAGAAAGCTTGAGATTGTATCCGCCAGTAGCAGCGATACTTCCGAGGAGTGTACCAAAGGGTGGAGCTGTTATTAGTGGACAATTTGTTCCTGGAGGGGTAAGGAGCAACAAATTGAACAACAAACCTCCCCCCTGCTGACATACGGTGTATCGCAGGCTTCAGTGTCGATGGCGTACTATTCTGCCTTCCGGGCGAGATCTAATTTCGCCGATGGTGATTCCTTCGTTCCCGAACGATGGTTAGAAAACAAAGATCCTCGATTTGAAATGGACAAGAAAGAAGCTCTACAACCATTTTCTTACGGTCCGCAGAATTGTCTCGGAAAGAAGTGAGTCTGAATCTTCTCACGGTCTTTACATCTGGCATGCTAATATAATTGCTCTGAGCAGCCTTGCTTATGCAGAAATGCGCCTAATTGCAGCGAGACTGTTTTGGAATTTTGATATGGCCTTGGAGGCACCTAATGATAACTGGACTGACCAACTTGCTTACAATGTCTGGGAGAAGAAGCCACTCATGGTGAAATTATCTCCTGCCCAGCGATAGGTTTGCCTTACTCCTCATTACCTGCATATCTTGCTTAACGATGACAAGATGTCCCAGTCAACCGAACCTAAGAGCAGCTACTTTAATAATTATGCGGTTAATTCCTGTTTATAGTCATTTTTTGGGCGATTCTAAATTGGTATCGCCCCTCGCGTTTCATGACTTTTCCATTTTTTTACTGTGAATCCAAGTAGCTTATTTGCACAGACCTATATCACATCTCAACATATGACTAAGACAGTAAGATAATATCCCAATCAAAATCTTATCAAGCCCAGGATCGAATCAAGGCCCCACGGCAACTTAACAAAGCCGATAAATCCCAATTAATAGCAGAACACAATCATCTAACCTATCCATCTTACAGTGTAACTATCTCTTCCATGTCCATTTCCTAGATAAAACAAGCAAACAAAATCCTTCAATCATGCCTCGATGACCTGCCTCTTCAAACATGAATATAGAACTAAACCTAGGATTAATCAACGAAACGCCTGTCAATATTTACGGCAGCTAATCGAATGCTCCAAATGACTGTATCATTAAACAAACGGCCCACTGGCCGGATCGTCTTGCTTCATCTCTTACCAATGCAATGGTTCATGCTGAAACATAAGCCGGGTTACACAGCGCCACAGCCTTCTTTTTTTTTTTTCCCCTTTTTGTTTGTTCCTAGTTATTTGTTCAATTGAGCCTCACCTTGGTTCATCCTGGAATAGTGGTTGTTTGATACACCGTGTTTTAGGTAGTGGAGGTAGTAAAATAGCAATGATTTGGACGTAATCTCAGAGGAACCACAAAGGTCACCTGGCCCATGGACACCTGCAGATACGAAGCAACACGTCAGGCACCGAAATATGACCTTAGCAAAGATAGATCCGAGTGGATCTGACCGGAAACACCAGATCTGAAAGTTTGCTTGTTGATAAATTAGAATATCAGGGATGCTGAGATTACCCCATTCTTTGTGAAGCAATGCAGCCTGTGATGCATTGGCTTTCACACATCTAGACCGACCTTTCTCCACGTCTGTTGGACCAGCAAAGATGATACCGGCCGATCATCGATTCGCCACCCGTGTACGCGTGGTGCTAGAGATGTGTATCTTTTTGCAGTAGAAGGAGATCAGGACAAGAAATGTAGCTGTGAGATATAGTTTGCCGATCTTGGATCTATAGGCGTTAGTAGGGTAAAGGCCGCTTAAAGCATTGTTGACTATGGCGGATCGCATCATCGGAGATCCAGGTCTCGGCCGAAGACATGTCCAGAGAAAAAGGATCAATGGAAGAACGCGGCGAGATCTCCGTGGCACATGAGGTATGGACCTTAAACGTCATCAGTCAGTGATCGTTGAGGGTGATGGTGAGACTCGAAATCGGTACTTTGGACATACTAGTCGACGATGTAAGGGTTTGCATAGACAGACCTAGTGACAATACGAGATCCAATCAGTTTCTCACCGACACCTACCTTTTCATCTTACGCCAACAGATCAGGAAAGGATTGCGAAGGTGTTTGTGGTGATGATATGTTGATACTTCACCGCCACAGAACGGATGATCAATAGTCTAAGCCACCTGTGGCTCGTAAGGCAACACCATCCAATCGGACGCGGGTGTTCTCCATCGTTGAGGATTAATCTGATCAAAAAGTGGATCGGCCCTGCAGGCACCGCAGATAGACGCAATGGGCTGGCCGAAAGTCGGTACAGGAAAAAGCAACGACCACTGTGAATGTCCGGCGGGACGATAGAGACCGAAGAACCGCCAACCGGGTAGGTAACCCCAAGTTTGAAGCTGACCCACCGTTTATTCCCAACCCGCGTCTCGACATTTTGATAGTCTGAACTTGTGACGGGGAACCATAGCCATAAGAACTCAAGCCCCTTTAGCGTGCACTGTTGCTCTCACTCATTGTCAATTGATTGATCATTCCCACTGTAATTGGCCGAAATGCGTATTTGATTGACTACTTCTTCCAGATCCTCCGAAGGTAAAAGTTTCCCATTATTGGTCCTTAGCGTGGGTTAACGCAAGCGGTAAGTATCAACACAGCGACCTATCCAGGGTCGCCCCAGGTGATCGATATGCATACATGCCGCTGGCCGACCGTGGTGTTGTTGACCATGACAAAAGGGGATGTGGAAGGATAGCACCGTCTAGACCCTCTGGTAGATCGAAGCGCCGAGAGGTGATTGGTCCATCTAGATGACCGGGGGAGATCAGTCCAACTTACTCGCCATGAAATCTGCATTCAACACCAACTCGTGGCGACCCACCGATCGCCAGAATGTGGCTGCTGGGATAATGAGGTAGCCGCAGGCAGCAATATATTGGGCCTTGTATCCCAACATCGCAATGTCAGATTTTTAGCTTAATACGAGGTTCCCAGGGCCCTGGTTTGGTTTGCATGGTTCATGAGGCTGAGGTGGAGTTCGGTCGGCATTGACACCGTGGCTTGGGTCCATCTAGCCGGAAGGGGAAGCCAATGTGGCGAAGTACCTGAGGCGAGGATCCACCCGCAAGAACCCACTTCCATTGTTTTCCTTCTTGTAGTCGGCATCCCTGTGCACTTCTTTTGTACAGTACCCAATGAGTGGGAAGTAAACAAAAGAGTATAAATAAGAAAATCCATACAAGGCTCCTTGAATCACATTCGTTCCGGATCAGCTTTTGTTCTTTTCTTTACCTTATATTCCTTAGTGGATACCATCCTGAGAAGCCCGTTGTTCTCAAAGAGAAAGCATCCGTTTAGCCGGCATGCATCAATCACGTTTCTTGCTCAATGGAGATCGATCTAAATAGACTAGGCCCTGCACGTCAGCTGTTATACAGGCTTTGATCCTCCGTTAATACATATAATATGTACTGGGATAGCTAGTCTGGTTGCGATTGCGATTGCAGCGGTGACGGAGGAGCATGTTGCAGACAAAGTTCGGTGCTTGTTTTTGAATTTTGCACATTCAGATCGAGACTGTGCTATCAATGAAGGGACTAAATGGAAATCGATGGAAAACTCACCCGATAGGTGTTCAGTATGACGATCGGTCAATGCAAGGAGCCCAATTGCGCGACCCTGACTGACCCTTTGGTCTCTGCCCAGTACGAGAAAAATCGTGAATCAAGGAAGTGGGGCGGGGAGTTGACGGAGACCAAAGGGGAAACCAGTCAGTATTTTCCCCAAAGTTTACAAAGAACCTTGATAGCTACCAGATAATTACCCTCCCTTTACCAGCGCTAGTCTACCTGGGCTGGACTGAACGAGAGCGACCAAAAAAAGGAAGGAGGGGAAAAAATTAAAAGGAACTAAAAAACAAAAACAAACCTAGATGTGGGCCATCGAACCAATGGCCATATATTGCGGATCCGCTAGCGTAGCCACCAAATCCCTGATCTTGCAGCACATCCCGTAACAGTCGTTGCATGATGGTGGAATGGGAAACTGAATCTTGCTCCGGTGCAAACGGATGTCTCACTCTGCAGTTTCATCCACTAAATCAACTCTACCAAGATACAAACTCTGAGATCCAGATGGACCCGCCCCCCTGTGGACGCGGTGAGACAGCAGACAGACAAGAAAATCATGCATAACCCACCAAACGAAGAGATCCCACACTAACGTCCTGTTTGCAGAATCTTGCAGGCTTATCGGAACTACTAGTCCTACCCTAACTTCCAAAGTCCGACGGCTCCAGAAAGCACGATCAATATGTTCCTTGGAAGATCGGCGTCATATGGTCTGTGAGATCTATTGATCTTTAGTGTCCCAAGGGTGGCAAACATGCCGAATTCATGAGAGCAACCATGGTTCCATTTCACACGGCATCCGTAATACCCTCAATAAAGGTGCGGAGCTTCCGTGGATGAGAAGTATATGAAGATGCCATGGAAGTCAGAGAGCTCAACACCACTCTCATTTCACTCCTCTCATCTAATCAAGTGCATCTTCCACCGCTGGAGTGTCAATCTCCTGTGAGTCCTTTGTCACAAGGGGCGGGTCTCTTTGTTGTGTGTCTCAGAGTCTTATCGAAACTATTTAAATCCCAGATTCCCCCATTCCCGGCCCAATTACAACATTTGTTAAAGATATAGCGTTCCAACATGGTCCAAGGCACCCCAGGAGCGGAGCCCGGCAGCTCCAGTCGTGAATACAGCATCACATTCGAATGTGCACCTCCAGCCGCCGTTCGCCCTGGCGTCCCCTTCACTCTTCCAGTGATCGTTGCAGTCTGCGCCGTCGGCACCCCAAGAGACAGCTCCGTCCAGCATCTTGTTGTGAATGTGTCGCTGAGGAACGAGGCCGGAAATGCTCCCTGTCCAGGGCTGGCAGGTACCTTGACATCGAGCGTGCGCAGTCGTCTTGGAAACACCACCAGTGGATATGGCAAATTTAACCGTCTCACAATCGCACAACCGGGACGGTATCGGCTTCGTGTAATGTTAGGTGCTGCCTCCGCTAGCGGGGTGACGACTCGCGACTATGTCGATTCGGGCGTCATTGATGTTCATGCTGGTGCTCCGGCAGCTCAGCGGCCAAGTGAGTATCCCAACTTATACATCGCACGAGATGCTCTTTGGAAAGGTTCACTGATAGGTGACTTATTCAAAAGCTCCGACACAGGTCACAAAACTCCGAAGCCTGATTCCGGAGAACCTGGACATATCGGCAGCGGATATTGCGGCCTGGCAGCAAGCATAATCTCATACCACTCAGCTTGCATCAGACCGGAGGAGTGAGGAGTTACGTTGATTTCGAGCTATTGTTTGTTCTTTCGGGGCATTCCTTTGAATCATGACTTTATGGTAATGGTCACAATTTAGATGGCTTACAGAGTTGCCTCACGCCTGATTAATGGCAGTTATTTCTACAGAGTTATGGAGTCCTCGGTGGTAGACAATTGGTCTCACTTCTTTCCTTTCCTTTTGGTGCTCGGTTCTTGCCCAATTTGATCTAGATTTACTATTAGAGACGGGTTACCAAACTATAAAATTAGACTCATCTCGCTGGGCGCAAGACTTTTATTGGTTGATGTAGTATGCCGCTATTTTCTTGCTAAGGTCTGACCTACCTACCACAGAGCTGGAGTGGAAAGTACCTCTTCCACGAGGAATTCATCCTACCCAACCATTCGAAATATACTTAAGCCCCCTCAGACCCACCACTCGTCGTATTTATACCACGTGGTCCATCAGATACTAGCGTGTCATCTCCTGAGCACCTGACCATGATACGACCGCGAGACTTTACACAGTGCTTATGCTTATGATAAGTAGGAAGAGTCTATCCTTCTACCACCCTATCTCTACAATTAAAATTATCTAGAGCAGTCCATTAAGCTATTAGGCCATCATGAATCTTGATATTGTTACTTACACCTAACAACAAAACCGGACGTAAAACCGGACATAAAACCATCCCACTTCTTCCGATAACCATCCAAAAGTTCCCTTCCGCTTACGTTAATGTATATCAGAATGGCTGAAGAGCGATCATATGGCAGTAATACCACCTGCTCGATCCTAGGAAAACCCACAGCGGAGCTCGCGTGATTTTCATATTTCCACCAATGGTACGTGCCCCCTTTGCTAGGTTCGGTAAGGTTCCAGTGTGTCTCATTGGATCATCTATGAGCTGATGAAGCTTGGCTCGTCCCGGCTGTGTATCTAGGTGATTAATATCCCCTACTAGTTTGATGTTAACTTATCCCTGTTGCTGCTAAACACCTTCCAGATGAGATTGGTGGATGCTTATTGGACGGACCTTGATTAGGAATCTCGGACTAATATCTGTCAGACCGAGGCGTGGAGATCCTTCTATTGGTAAGCGGGTACTGCGCGGAGCGATGACGTAGCAGCCTTGAGGGTCTAGTTCCGCTTGCTTTGAGGAGATCTTGTGCTGATTGATTAGATTATCTTGTTGTCTACCAATTTGTAGCACATGGACTTGAGCGTAGTAAACTGTCCCGTCCCCGTCCCAGATTCCAGCCCGTCTTATCAATAGCACGGTTCTCTACCCAGTTTCCACCAAGTCGCAAACCATTCCATAATCAAAGCAACCGCTCCATGCCCCCCTCGGAAGACTCCACCCATTTGCTCGTCCCAGCATACAGCTTTGCAGAACTTAGGGGCACAACATCATACGTTGTAAAGCTGCAATAGCCGTAAGCAGATCTTGAGTCACCGTTGAAGAGCGTATTATCATGTGTCTCCCCTTCATCTTCACTCGCAACGCAGCTTCTTCCAGGTTCTCCGTGCTTTGTCTGGTATTATGAACTTCTGCAGTACGGACCTCACCCCACATAACACCCTTCACATTCTAATCTTCTTTTTGGTGGGGGGAGGGCAAGCGGCACTAATTGCCGCACTGCAGTTTCCAGCTAGGGGTATATTGCCCTTAAACTGCCTGAATCACAATGTTAATGTTGTGAAGAGCAGAACAAACTCCAGAATAGCCAACAGAAGTATTGGTAAAGCTGAAAAGCCACAAGTGCTGACCACATGTCCTTTCCCGTGAATATTGTACCTAACGACACGGTTATACAACATACCTAGTGATGCAAGCCAGTGCGATATTGCAGAGAAGACAAGAAGCGATGCGCTGTACGTTTTGGGTAAGCTTAGGAAGTATATAGATTGTTGAGAACCCCTGGGCCAAGAGACTCGGAGAAACTTCCGCTCGTACGCGTAGCCTACATACTCGGCTGCTAGCTGCATGTGGGTTAACAAATTATTATATAGAAAGTAAGTCATTGACAAGACTAGCTGCGGTGTATTCGCAAGGAAGAGCATTAGAAGTGGGTTTATGTTTTCAAATCTGCGATCCACGATGCTTAGATAAATGTTCTTGTCATCAAGAGCAAGTGGCCCGTTGTGGAAGATAACAAAGCCGAAGAATTCAGGTCCAAGGCAACATAGAATCCTGAAAGCTGCCAATATTGAATGTTCATGTACTTTGTGAGCTTTACATACAATCCTGTAGCCATCCCCCATCTCAATGGGCTTGCAGCACGCATCCATTTTACCCATTTGGGTAGGTTGCTTGGAAGACTGTTATGGCTGAATCCTCTTGAGAAGGCAGCGGTTGAGACGATCTCCAGGAAAAGCTATTTTTCTTGCTCCCATGGCTGAGGTACTCGTACCACAGTAACCTCGACATGAGGCAACTGCTTCTAGTAGTAGGATCAGGGCGATCAAGGAAAGATGCAATAGCGTCCCCTATTGTCAAAAAAATCCTGACTGGACAGTGTCCTGCAACAATATCTCTGGTGCTCACCTCAGTGTGCATATCCATGTTGACGTTGTAGAAGATGGAATAATTGCTTGTCGCTTTGTTGTCCAAAAGTAGCACAATGAGGGCCTGAGTCTTCGTGCACATTTGGCATCGATGGGCAGGGTGGAGCTTCTTGATTCTTTGCCCAGCATGTCTTCCGGTCCAGGCGTTCGAATTTACAATCCTGAAAATGGCTCGTTACCTCCGGCACAGTGTGGCTAGTGGCGCGTTGAGAATGGCCATGATTCTCGAAAGCTGATAGGGTCCCAAAGTCGGATGCAGTAGCAGCAATTGCGAGTTCAAAGTCATTTATAGCTGTCGGCGAGAACACATTAGAGTTACATCTACGCCATCGTCAGTAACTAACCACAAAGGATAGACACATTTCACATACATGTTGTAGAAGGGACAGGACGTAGCAAGTAATACCAGCCACAAAAGCTTGCGCTTGAGGGGTATATACCAGAGGTTTCGCAGGCCAGCAGTGCCAATATGAAGCCAGCGATGCTTTGTATGTGCATGATCAAGACCTTAATGTGATGGCGCACACAGCCACTGCAAACAGCAATTACTCGCTGCACGAGCGACCTTGCTGAGAACATTGATCACCAAGTGGAGTCCAGTTGTCCAATTCCTCGCCATCGTACATGATCCTCGGTGGATGATTGTGTAACTGAATTCCCTGACTCTCAATCTTGGTGTATACTATGACAGATGCGATCACTATCAGACTAACATTGATGGTTAGAACACCACAAGTCGCACCTAAGGCGATATGGCACCTCTGAACCATCTATGCCCGTGGTCTCTATCTTTCGAATTATGGAAGTCTATCGAACCGATGTCTGGCTGCCCACCATCCAACTCTATATCGTCCTGCGGGAGCACAGCGCGGCGCCGGGCTAGTATAGGGAAACGATGCCACAACTGCAGCCTTGAGTGAGCAAGCCTCTGCTAAAACCTTTCTTTCTTTGCCCAATCAATGGGGCAGTAGATGTGATGGAAATATTGCCCATACTTTGGGTGCTATCGAACTTGATTCCATCACAAGAAGACATCAGATTGGCGCTTCATTGCTAGGAGCTTTGGATATATTCCCGGCGCCAACCACCCGCGCTACCCCAAATATCTTAGAGTAACACAAATAATACGAAAAATAAGGGGATGAACTTATTCCTTACCTACCACTGGCCCATGTTATTATTGACTATTTTAGGTTGCCAGCGGTGGATAGGTGGGAGGTAATCCAATGTTTCTGTATCACTTAAGTCACCCTTAAGTATCATCTTCGTAGTACCAAAGGCAGGATTATTGACCAACATGGTCAGCCGTCGAGATAGTTACTGGTAATGATACAGGACAGCGCTGTCGATGCCATTACCGTTCCGTTACACCAGAGAGCGAATCAAGGCCTGGACTCAGTGCGCCCCTTCTAAACCCTCTAGCTCAGGATACAAGCGGAGCACGGTCTCGAGCTGTGATCTCACTGCCTAGATGTTCATCTTTGTCCTTGCACAGTGCATCTTGACAAACCGCTCATGTATGCCCTTGAAGTGGAAAGCTGATTGGAAAAACAATCTCTTTCCAGAGCCACACAGCAGCGATGATACTGTCAGAGGGAGATTTCGTGAAATCTCCCTCCCCTTAATCGAATTCTCAAGAAACTGGCGGCCTTCGCCGAAGCCCTCTCCCTCCATCACACCATCATTGTTTCATTCCCTTATATCAGGTATAAACTAAGGATGATGAATAATAGCAGGCAGCGGGGCCGGATACGTCCAATCCCAGTCAACAACCCTATAATTTATTCCTTCGTTAGAACTTTATATCATTAAGCACGAGAGATAGACGGTATATGCTCCTACCCTGTTAAGTGAAACTCGTCACTCCTCATGACATTGTGCGCATTCAAATCCCTAGGGGCAACACAGACGTCGGTACACCTTTCAAATCCAGCAGCATATTCCGCGATCATAGACCGCATGATCAGGTAGTCAATAGGATCACCCCATCTCGCAGTCCCAGCAAGGATTCATCGGAGTCCGCGGTCTAGACTTTCCGTGAGCCAAACCGAGTACCGGGGTTCTTTGGCTGGAACAAGGGAAGGAAGAGTCGGTGTAGTCCATAGTTGTAATAGAAACACCGCAAGATCATCGAGAAGCCTTTGCCGTTTAATTAAGTGTTTTCTAAATTCCAAATAGCTAGCGGCTCGCCACTAACCCGTTCTAAATGCAAGACAGGGTTGTTCTACGTTGAAGAAGACAGCTACCGCTCTAATTTCTAGGCGTTGCTGTATGATCTGTTGGAAATATCTCATAGCACGCAGCTCGCTGTTTCAAGTCTCGGCATCATGGCAGACTCGGGCAGCCCAATGTATGGAACCTTCGAAGACGACCTTGGATTTGCTGAGAGAGCCGCCACAAGAGGGGCTCTCGTTGACGAATGAGCACATAATTCTGTGACGAAAACGGGTCGTTTCTGAGAGAACCTTTGCCTGACTTACCACATCGAAGTGGTTCTGGAAAGTAAAGAGCATTGGTTAGATCGAGATGGGGCGACTGAAGGAGGGTGAGATTTAGTAGGTAGGATAGGTAGACCATCTAAATATAAATACTACAAAACAAAGCAAGAGCTGCCCGCCTCATCAAATCTACCAGGCAAGTAAAGGCTTTGCGTGTCTCCTTTGTCTTCTCTTCTTCCTCCGTTTATCTTTTTCACCTTAGTAAACGAAAAGAGCTTTCTTCGATGTTTCTTGTAGGCATACTACGTACTGAATAACATGACTAGGTAGGTATCAGATAATATGGACAAGGCTCTTTGTTCACAGAGCCCAGTTATCACATATAGAAGTGGCTGATACAATAACCTGAGAGATCTCAGGTTGCACAATAATTTTTTATATTTTTAGGGATATTTACCATGATACTGCGAGTGTTGCCTTAAGATTAAACTTCTCAAAAGCTGAAGACCTATCGAAGGTGCGACGATGAACATAAAGACCGAAAAAGAATAACTAGGTATCACAAATAACTTGTCTCGCAAGTCACACATGAGGAAACAACAGCCATAAATCATAAATAGAAGAACATGTATCCGAGTGCAAGCCAAGAGGAAAAAGAAAACAGGTCGAAATTCACCCGACACTTCTTCCGTCCGATACTATATCCTCTGTCGGTGTTCATAGTCAAGGACATAAATTTCCTGACGACAAGGTAGGTAGGTACTGCAAGATGTTCCAAGTGCCACCATAGGAAACCAAAAGACGGTCCAAGAAACGGTCCAAGAAACGGTGTTAAGAAAGTCAAGCCCATCGGCGTGAGGACTTTTTCTTTCCGCTACGGCCAAAGCCAATGATCCAGAAGGAATCCGAGACCAAAAAGGGTAGAAGTAGGGTAGCCGTCCATAGCCATAATCCTCGGATAATGACAGGTCAAGGACATAAGCCCGTATCACCGGTTCTCAGGAACCGCGTGTAAATGAGATAGTTGAGGAGAGATCCGTCAAAAGCGACGGGACCAGGTCTTCATTCAGCTCCTCTCATCACGCTGGCGCAACCGATCAACACCACCACGAACGGTATCACGAAGACTGAACCCGCCGAACAGCCAGTCGTTCGAGTGACGTCCTTTATGGCTCACGGTGCCATTGAAGCGACGGTAGTCATCGCTTGACTTTCGGGAGTGGTAGGAGTCTGACCTCCGCTTTGCGGAGTGGACTTCTTTAGCGGAAGGAGAGGTGGGAGACATGGGGACCGGGCTGGCCGAGCGACGTGGGACAGAGATTCGGGCCATATTATCACGCTTGAAGATGTAGGTGCTTTCCGAGTCGGAGCGACGGGAGCGGGTGACTGGGATGCCAATGGGCGCAGGAGACTTGGATCTAGATCTCGAGTGGGAGAAGAGTCTTCCTGCAGTGAGGGAGAGTCTGTTGGTTTTGGATTGAGTTGAAGGGGAGGAGGGGCTTTCTTGATTGCTCAGGCCTGAGGAGGAGTTGGAGGAAGAGGAGGTAGTAGTTCGATCAATGCCCTGCTGGATGTCTACTTGAGGAGTGGCAGGGTTCTGATCATTCATCACTTGAAGGAAAGAGAAGAGGATTGTTTGTTCCTCAGTATGGTGGTTGATATTGTTATCTGAGATGGGGCGGATAGAGATAGTACAAGAAGACATTCCCCGGAGAAGCACGGGGTAACGAGGAATATTTATGTTGGAAGCCGTCTACCTGGCGACAGTTGATCTTCACCTCCCTGTCCCACACGCGTGGACCCCTTTCGTCCTATCAGGGAGGCCCCTAAACGAATTGGCACGCGGGCCCCTGTCGGAGATGACCGCGGTGACGAATGGGAGGCTGCCAACAAGTCCTGGGGACTCCATCGATAGGGCTCTAGTGCCAGTTCTTGTTTTTCTTTGACTCAAAGACCAGAGTCGGTGAGGGTCCTTGTACGCCCCACTCCTCTGCCCTACGAGGTGTCCGACTTGGCCAATCACTACCTTAGAAACCCCGCGGGACCGGTGAAGAGGCTCGAATTTCACCGCTTCTGGCTGGAGTTGTTTCCAACTTTAACAACAACACGGACGGAGTCTCTGGAAATCATTCTGCCTGGCTGCCTTTTTTCTTTCTCCTTCCCATTCCGAATACCACCCGGTTAAACTTTCGTAGTTCAATTCAAGACGACGTATCACTTTTCACATGACAAGTGTCTCTCTTGTTCTCTTCCTCCCTTTCTCTCCCAAAGAAAACAGACCAAAACAGTCAGGACTCGGACCACGTTCAGCTGACACCTCCCAGACTAACCAGCGCCCGGCCAAGAACTAGTTTCTAGCGTGCTTCCAGAAACACGAAACAAGTCATTTGGCCCCCACGGTCGCGGAATCTGACTGGTTTATACACAGGACGCTGACTAGCTGATTCGGATATAAACAACCCAAGATGATGACGAGATTTTCTGACTAAGGGCTGATAATCATCCGAACCGGGAAATCGCTTACCACAACAACCAACTAAACGAATCATTATACGACGGGTATATTGTTGATCCGAAAGCCCACATTCCGAGGAGATACTATCAGATGGGGCCAGACCACCCCCCCTCATTTCCCAAGATAGATGACTCCCCAAGTTCCCCCTGCAGAAAGGGTGACCTGTGCATTCCGCCCGGGTATCGGAACATTCTTCTCGCCAATTGAGGCTCTAGCTTTGCCCAATGACATCATGATTGGCGCGCCCCGTCCCGCCAAGAGGAGAGTAATCGTCACGGCACGCAGTTTCGGTCAAGTCCGACTACAGTGCCCTTCAATAATGACATGGAATGTTTTTATTCTTTCGTTTTGCTACCTTTTACTCTCATCCAGCTATCTGACCAAAACACAAAACGAACGCCTCCCATTATGCTGCCGCTAATGCAATGCAGTACAAGAAACTCCGTCCTCTAGCAATTCCATGAACCAATAACCCAAAAAGCAAACGCTAACCAGGACAAACAATCAATCCCAGCATAACCAACCCATAAACACTAATAACTAAACAAAAAAAATCACTCCTCCGTCAACGTCCACAAACTAGCACTCGGCCTCCTCCAAGCCCTCGGCTGCTCCGAATGACACCGATGATGATTCCTCTCCATATCCAAATGCCCGGGCAACCCAGAAACCTTCCTCCCCCTATCCAACTGATCTCCTCCATCATCCCCAGGATACCGCCGCTGCGGCGGTATCCAATAAGAAACAACCACACCAACACCTGCCGAACTCGCCGCCGTCGGCAAGACAAAAAGCGACCTCGCCTTATCCAACGGCGGCCGGATCATGCGCCGGAAACTCCCGCCGCCATGGCTATATCCGGGATGGTGCGTGACTGTGCTCTTGGAATGGGGCCAGATGCGGTGGTAGGACCTTTCGGTCTTGGAGCGGACGATGCCCGCGGAGGCGGCGTCGTCTTCAAGAAAGTCGCCTGAGACGAGGGGGGTTAAGAACTGGTCTTCCCGGTGGGTTTGCTGCTGTTGCTGCTGCTGGTGCTCTGGGACTCGTATGAGGGTTGGTGTGTTGCGACGGGGTCCGGGGCCGCAGTAGGGCCAGGAGTGGCGTCTTTTGTGGTGGATGAAGTGTGGCATGCTAATTTGAATTTCCAAGGGCCTCCAAAAGGTGTCTAAAACCACCTTAGAGAGAACGAGAAAGCGACGGAATATATAACAGAGCTAAACGCAGTGAGTAAGTATGCGCAAGTGCCAAGCCCAGGCAGAATCAATATGCCAATGAGTAAGTAACGGCGGAAAAGGGAAAAAAGGTCAGTACTCAGAGCCCTCCGTAACGAAAGTCCCAAGTCTCGCGCACGTCAAGTCATGGATAGTGGACTGGATACATATCCATAAGTATGGCGAAAGTGGTAGGCAATCAGGATCGTAAAGCAGCTCCGCCGTTATGGACATGGTCATGAGGCGGGCACGTGCAAGGCGCACGCGTAATGGGTGTAGTGGACGATCGTCCGGATGACTCGTCCGCCGGCTAGAACCCTAGGCTATGAAGACTCATACTTGATATAGTATGACTGATCACACGGAACGCGTACGAGGGTGCCCTGAGTTGAGTCATCCGGGAACGGGATGCGGGCGAACGCTGTTGACTAGTGACGAATAATGGGCGTGAATCTGAAGGGTGCTTGGCAGGAACATGACTCGAAATGGCAGTCGTATCGGGTTATAATTTGGCTTACATTCCTCATGGTTTGTTGTTGTTTCTCTCTTTACTTTTTTGAATTTTTTTATTCTTGTAACTCAAAATCCAAAGTAACATATAGTTGTATGTATATCTTCAGCGTCTCGCGAGATGCGAGCAGTCCCACCAGTCAGGTATGTATGCGAGATTTCCATTTTTCAGATGCAAGCGGGGTAACAGTCAGCGGGTGATATGCAATCTGGGACTCCATCACAAGTGTCACCGATCAAAGCAACGAGGTCGTCTTTTGGCACGAGCGGTTGTCATTACCTATCGTTCAACTGCTGTAATGTTGCAGCTCCAATGTTGGTACTTGTGATATTGGTATTGGAAATGACTGCGACTGAATGTCTCGTACGTCATATCAGGCGACCTTTGTAAAAACTACCTAGGTAGTATCTGAAGTTCAACAGCTTGAATAGGGTTGTATCTAATTAGAAATGAGTGTAGCTGTAGTGATTACTGACGTTGTTCTAGTCATGCTTCTGCAGAGTGGACTAATAGCGTAAAGCGCCATGAGGGATGACAGGGGCCTGGTTTGTCATAGACTAGAGCCTTACTAAATAAAGGCTCCATACATCACAATATACGCACAGTTGTTCCTTTTCCCTTTTTGTGGTTGAAGTACACAAATTTCCTCTTAGGGCAGTGAAAGCATACATGGATGCCTGGTTGACCGGGAATCAATCAGGCTGCAATATCATGTAATGGTACCAAGGAACATAGTTCGCTATTAGACATTCCATTACAGCAAGAATCAGTCACGTGGTCTAATGGTTATGATATCTCGTTCACAATATGTGAACTCAATTCCGAGATGGTTCCCGGTTCGATCCCGGGCGTGACTACTTTTTTTTTTCTATCTCTGGTCAATCTACCGTATTTCCAAGCGTGTCTTGATTTTACTCCTTTTCTTTTTCTTTGTTGCGAGAATAATTAAGAGGGTAGGGACAATGGAGGAGCAAGCACGATTTACGGACATTATGTACTCAGTGACGAGGTTGTTGATATTGACCGCACCGTTATAGAATACATAGTTACTGTACAGAGCCAACCCCCCGAACAAGAAGAACGCCAAACCACGCCTAGAGTCACCAAGTCAAGATGGTTCGTTTAATATAAGCCGGAGGAATAGAATCGCATTCCAGAGTAGCAATAAATTCAAGTCGGTCTAGAAACACACCTGTCAGCCACACTTTGAAACAGCAATTAACCGAGTCACTGGGAAACTGAGACATTCCCCTAGCGGTAGCAAACGTTATTATAAGCTGGCCACTCCGTCGTGCCCTATTCGGGTCTTTTGGGCGGACGGCAAGGATGTCTGACATGTTAAGAAATGTTCCCCTTGCATATTGAAGGGCGAAGTACTCTCCCTTGGTGGCTGGAGGGCTCCTGGTGGTAAGGATATGGTGAGCCATTGGTCCGAGATACGGTCATCCCGTCGGGCTGCCATATGGATAGGAGTTCCATTTCTCCATAGCTGTACTTCAGCTCCGCCTTTGTTTGACTTCCTGGACCTGAAGAAACCTTTACCTTTCGTCACTAGGGAGGCGGCCCGCCGGGAATATAACAGCTCATACCCACCAGACAACGAACTAAGAAAACCACGTAGAAAAGCTTCGTCATTGAACTCGACTGTCATGTTTCCAACTTTTTTCTCGCAGTGGGAAAAGCAGACCGCACGGTCGGCTGCGTACAACTTGTCGTGAGGAAATATAATCGGTGTAGAATATGCGGGGAAAGCGAACACGGATGGTCCTATGCTCATAAACGTAGTCTGGGTCTCGGTAGACATAGTAAAGGTTGCAGTACTTCCAAGTCAAGCGGGTCTTCAGATGCAAGATGGCCCTGTACTGTTTTTGATCCAGCGCAGAATCTACAATATCATAGATGAAGCCAGCGCTGCTAGACTGATTCCACGAAAAGCTTGGCGGAAATGACATGCTTAAAAGAACTCTTTCAAAATCTTCCGCCTGCTTTTCGGAGCGGAAATGTAGACTGAGGCCAATATTGGGACTATTGTCGTCGTATACATAGGAAAACAGTGGGTGATAGTTGCCATCCGTTTTCGTTGACCGTTCTTGGCACGTATCTGACCACATGGCTAGAATATGCCTAGTATCTGCGTCGCGAGAAACTTGGACGCGGCTCATCGGCATGAAAAACTCAATGCATCTTGGGGCCTGCTCGGCTGCAGAGGAGCTGATAACCATGCGTCGAACTAACTGCCATGCCTTCCTATAGGCTCTTTCTAAGATGCGTGCCTCGCACGATCTGTGGATTACTTGAGGGTTCATAGGTCTCATGGTGGGCGCCTTTAGTTGCTTGAATTGTTCAGTTGAGCTCTTGAATATGACAGTTTCAGAGAACTGGTCCGAGTCTACTGGCTCTCGCTGCCGCACAGCGTCGAAGTATGCACTTAGCAAGTTGATAAAATGCTGTAGATCGGATGCGTGCTGGAAGGAGACAGATATACTCTTGGTGTCAAAACGCAGAAGAACTGGTTCAGATATTCTCATTCCTGGGAAGCCACCTAGCGCGGCTTGCAATATTTGCATCATTTGCAACAAGTCTTGAGTGGATAACTGACAGAAGGGGAAGACGTGAGCCCGGTGGATGTGGACCATTCCGATCTGCCAGAAAGAACCGACTCCGAGGAAGAGACACGGGCAGTGTTCCCAGGAGTGGGTATGCTGTGTGATTGGTTATGGAGATCTTTCGAATTAGCGTGTTGTCGCTCCTTAGGATCCCCATCTTCATCTCCTTCCGGTGTCAGTGGCGTTTTAAGAACACGATTCTCTCATTGAAATGGGGCTTCTGCCGTTGAAGTAACGGCCTCTTGTTCCAAAGCTTCCGACATTGATCTCTCGATTCTTGCCAAAGTTGAACTAGATATGTGAGATGCTATTCCAGTTAAAACACCGACTTGAGACACTTACTTGCCAGTAGAGCTCATACATAAGCTAAGATTGCAGGCGTGAACCATAATCCTGGATTTGAGATCATCTATCTGTCCACGTTGCGTGATCCATTTGACTCTGCCAGAATTGCTTTCCACCGCCGACTCCCATGCTTCGGTACCTCGGGACCAACTCCTTCAACTGCTGTAATATCTTGTGGCATGCGTTCGGACATCGTTGCAAGGTATTCCTGCGATCGTCCCCGGGGTCGTCGAAGAAGGCAGTGTTCGAATTGACCTCGTCCCGGAGAGCTCGTAAGACGCTTTGTAGGGCGGCAAGTTCATTGACGAGCTGTCTGAACCCTTCGGGCGCGTCATTAGTGATGAGATAGCAGTTGTGGTAAAGATCCTAGGCCAATGTCGTGATAGTGAGGATATCGACGGCGCTTGGACCGGGGGCAGGAGTTATCGTGGGAGTCTTAGCCTCACGAAATTCGATGCACAGGAGAGACGATTCAGCGTGGTGAGAGGATTTCAGCATGGGGGCAATCTGATGAACACATAAGAGTCTTGTTTAGTCATTATTGAGTGACAAGGGCACCAGGAGAAAATCTTGACAGAGGAGAAAGAAAGATGGGCATTTCAATAAAGGGATCGGCTGAGAGAATAAGCGCAAACGAGGACAATGGATGTTGTTGGCCGAGACGCACAGAGCAGTCCATCCAAGTATGTGAGCTGTCCAGGGCTTCAAGGTGGACAAGGTGATAGTCTCATAGTCCACAGTGAGTTAGGTATGTATATTAGTACATACTATGCTCATCTGACCTGGCCTGAGGCAAACTCAGCAAGTCGACTCGTACTCAGGCGCAAACGCATACCCACATGATGAAAACACACCCAAGGGGAGAATAAGGTTGTCTTACAGAGGCACATCATGGCATGGAGTCCTAGTCAAACAGGACATGCGGAGCCTTTGTCAAGGACGTCATAATTTTGTGTAAGGAGAGCAGAACCAGAAGCCAATGAGTGCGTGTTTAAAGGGTTGGGCAACTCCACCGTTGGAGTGAATCTCTTTGAATCCCATCCGCAACGACAAACAAAGAGCACGGCTTCTCTATGGCGGGTGACGTGTTGGTGAACATGGTCGAGCTGGTCGAGACTTTGTCCTTGCCCCATTTTCTTTGACAACGGACCGTATATCAAGAGTTGTATCATGGGTCGGGTTCTCCAGGGCAAACAGAAAGCGTCGGCGGTTGGTTCACATCAACGAAGTAAGATCCATGGATTGAAGTCAGTTCTTCGCATTTAGACTAGTCATTCGGCTGTAGAGGATCGTCGTTTAGACCGGCCAATGCGGGGAGGGCTTCATTGTTGGCCATAGTCTGTCTTACTCCGTCGTGGAAATCTACTGTAATGGAGTTAGCTAGGATGCTCTGTAGGAGGAGGAGTTAATTAGCTCATGAAATAAAGGGAAATGCCTCTATATGAAATCTACTGAACGAAGTATGTGACTGGAGTGGGTCTGCAATTCCACCATCAATTAACCTGAACCATGCCTCAGGCAGAAGTCACGGTGCCGATCACTCGGGTTGGCAGTTTCAGGGGCCCAACTGTTGATCAATTCATAACCACTGCCACATCGTCCTGGTGAACCCAACTCACTACAAATCCATGATAGAAACCCGAAATCGCGGCTTCTGATTTCCTCCACGCCCGTTATCCCCTCCCCATCAGGGACCTGTCTCAGCAACAGAGGATAAAAGAACCTGTCCAGATTCATCACCAAACACACCACCCACCATGTCGACCGTCGCCGCACCGTTCACGCTCGACGTCGCGACATGCCTTTGCATCACATTTGCCCTCTCCTTCATGCCAACCGCCTACATCCTAGGCAGATCCCTAATCCCGTCCACGCACACGCGGAACCGAATCCTCTTCTTCTGGCACGCCTATGACGCCCTCACACACTTCTTCATCGAGGGCTCATTCCTGTACGAATGCTTCTTCAGCTACACAACCCTCCCCGCCGGCTTCAACCGGCCCCCCTACTTCCTCGACCAGAAGGACCGCGTCTACGGAGCCGCATACGGTAACCGCCCCAGCTCGCGACTGTGGCAGGAATACGCGAAGGCCGATTTCCGCTGGGCCGTTGCCGACGCCAACGTGATCTCTCTCGAGTTGTTGACCGTGTTCCTGGGTGGCCCCGCCGCGCTGTACACTTGCTATCTTCTGTGGAAGGCGTCCAGCAGCCGGACCAGCCCAGCGGCAAAGGGAGCCGCTAAGGCGAAGCTGTGGTTGGTTGCTCCGGCTCTCGCGACTGCCGAGCTGTATGGCGGGTTTATGACCTTTGCACCGGAATGGCTTACGGGTAGCTCGCAGCTGGAGACGAGTAACCCGGTGTATTTGTGGTTCTACTTGTTCTTCTTTAACACGTTGTGGGTGTTTGTTCCTCTGTGGGTGTTGTGGGAGGCTTCGAAGGAGCTTCGTGTGGCTTTTATGAAGGCCGAGGGAGTTGTTCAGGGCCTAAAGAATAAATGAGTAACGGGGCCGTTTTACTCTTTTTGGGGGCCCAGGGTAGTGATAGAGTAGCGAGCGCGACAGGCTCAACGCCAAATACATTAGAAACGGCGCCTATGATCCTCATCTCTTTCCATTTGTATACATATTTTTTTTTTTTGAATTATTAAGATTTGACCTTTGAGCACCTAATCTATGATCACCCTGACATCGCTTGGACCCTGACGGTAGGCGACAGTCTGCTCAGCGTGCGCTTTGTCCAGTCATCAAAGACACATGGTCTGATGCAAGCATTTTGACAAGATCTCGTCAACGAGATACACTTAAAACCATAAATTAAACTGTTTGCGAGCTCTTTCTCGAGACTGATAATCGTTCTACACACCTACGAATAACAATGGGAGAACCGGGGCATAGATATGACCTGTAAGCTAAATAAAATCCTCTATCGTGATCCTGTTTTGTTGCCCCTTGGCACGTAGGCAATAAATTACCTTGAGATTAGACCTATTTATACAGTAAGTGGGATATTCGTGGTATTACACATCATCCCGCAATTTCACTGGGATAGAAGGCCCGCCCATTGAGCTCAACAAGCTCAGTTCTATCTGAATGCAAATAAACTGCAATGGGCAAACAACACAATCTAGTAGTCATCTTCCTTGCCCATCTCATGGCTCTCATGACTCTCATGATTCTGATGTTGATCATGACCATGGCTATGCTTCTTCGCAACAACCATCGTATCCGAGTGAAGTGCCACCCCAGCCTCAGTTACAATCGTATCCAACGGATCCCTCTTCAAGAACATCATCTCACAATGATTAATATGCGCCAGATTATTATACCTGGCCTCGATAGTGATCCCCGTCTCAGTAGCCAAGAACATCTTCTTCCAGTAATACGCACAATGAACCAGATGCCATTGGTGCGTCGTAAAGAAATGAGACCCCGTCTTAGGAAGCATGGCAACTTGCTCAAGAGAGAGAACCTGGGTCTTGTTCTTGTCTGCGAAATACTGCCAGCTCCCATCGGCATTGGGACCGGCTTGCTCGAACTGCTCAAGGAGTTCGTCGTTTCGACAGGCTGGTGGTAGCCATGCTGCGGCGAACGAGTCGTACTTGCAGTTGTTAGCGAGAGCTTCCTCGATGGTGTCGCCGCAGTTGCAGGATATAGGTCTGCGTGATCTGAGGAATGTATATGCTCGGTGTCCTAGCTCTATGAGACCGAAGGCGGCGAGGAGAATGATAAGGATATCCTTGATTCGGAGACAGATTGCTCGGTATCGTTTGCGGTGCTTTGTATGATCGTGATAGCTACCGATATCAGTTGCAATTTCGCCATCGTCGCCGAGGGAGTCACACTCGGCACTGCCTCTCCTGGACAGACGCTCGTACTTGGGCATGGAGTTGTTTTCGGTGGTTTCCTTATGGAATGGGCTTTTAGGAAACATAGCTCTAGCAGTGAGATGTCAAGGTATGACGACAGGTGGTATGTTCACATAACATCCCACCAGCCCACAGCAGCATTGTATTAGTAGGCAAGTAAACCAGCGGATCTTCGCATGCCCTTCGTCCAGCCACTGTCGAACACCCCTTACCCCTCCCCTTTGGAAATCATCGGATAGAGCACCAAGATAGCAAGCTGCGTCTTCCCCGCTGGTAACCATTCCGGCCCCCAAACGCGTAATATAGAAAATTGCGACCCAAGAATTCCAATGTTGCATTGAAGGATGAGGGATTTGGGAACCCCGCCTTCATGCTTCATCGACATGGATGAGGTCAAGATATGGCCCAACAGGGTAATTGGTATTAGCTCCGTCGATGCTTGCAAGAGTGAGCACTAGACCTAGACGATTGGCTTTCTATCCGATCTCGTGCTTATATGCGGCGCTCACAACATACTTGACCTGACTGGTTCTATCGTTTTTCTTGGCAGATCGCTTTCTTCGGAGGACATTGGATTAAGGTCGATTTGGTGTGGGGGTCGATAAGGGTCTCTGTCCAACCGGGTTGTTGATATTGCTGATAACACCATGAGCTAATAGGTTGTAAATACTTACAGTATTTCGGGAATTTGGCTCTACGAATGTATGAAGGCAAAATGAAGGCGAAAATAGTAAGATAGATCGGCATCGTTCGACCAAGAAACCTAGTACAAGTCTTACACTTAGGGCTAGATTCTATGGGTGGGTACTACAGGATGGACGTAAATTAGTACTGCCAGACACTAATTCATCAACCCCTCATTATTCCACTACTATCTCACGTAAACTAAAGATAGGAACATTGTTTTCTGAGCTGCAAGCTACACTTAAGCGTAGAACGGGATAGCTTCGGCAGTCTCTGCGCGCTTCTCATAGAAGGGAATAGCCTCAGCATTCTCAGCCCGCTTCGGGTAAAATGGAATTGCCTCTGCGCTTCCTGCGGCTTCACGTTTTGGGTAGAAGGGAATGGCTTCGGCACTTTCTGCGGCGTCACGTTTTGGGTAGAAGGGAATGGCCTCAGCGTTCTCTGAACGCTTGGGGTAGAAGGGAATGGCTTCGGCATTCTCTGCGCGCTTCGGATAAAACGGAATGGCCTCAGCGTTCTCTGAGCGCTTGGGGTAGAAGGGAATAGCCTCAGCGTTCTCGGTCCTCTTCTCATAGAAGGGAATTGCCTCGGCGTTCTCTGCACGCTTCGGGTAAAATGGAATAGCCTCAGCGCTCTCTGCAGCTTCACGCTTTGGGTAGAATGGGATAGCCTCAGCGTTCTGAGCCCGCTTCTCATAGAATGGGATAGCTTCGCTATCCTTGGTAGCTACGACAGCGAAGTATCACATTGTCAGCAAAGTACTGAACGAGGAGGATAGCGTGCATCTTACCGATCGGGGACGCACTGGCCAATGGAGCGCCAATGGCGAGGAGTGCAATGAGGGTGTTCATCTGCATGATGAATGGGCAGAGATTTCGTCAAGTCGTGAGGGGTTACTATGTTAAATTATTCAATGAGACGGGACGAGGTTGTAATAATATTGCTCAAGGGTGAATGCGTATTTATAATGTTGACTCTTAGACGTAGAAAAAATCGCGAATAGGAGGGAACCTAACAATTCCATACTTCGTGACACTACAGTCAATCAAGTGCAAGTCGCGCTATCAGGTTTCTGGAGGTTAATCCTTCGAGTAAGCGCAGCATGCTAGAGATTCCTAAGCTATTGCGTGCGCATAGATACTCATGTAGGCGGGGAAGATATTTGGTGAGAATATAGTCAGTGTCCAACGTTACATCGTTCAGATCCTGGGGAGATATTGTATCTTGCTGATACTCTCATACGTCAGATGTCTCCTATCCATGATCAATGAACTAAACAGGATCCTCCCTGTCCCCATTTGCCAAGATAATCCCTCCCGGAGCTCCTACGGACTTTCCTGATCAGTACTTAGATGCGTTGTTTAGTATAACGGTTTAACGGATTTCTACTTTGCGGTTATCCCCTCATTGATACCCTTGCTAATTTTCTTTGCCGCTGGCCCCTGCGAGATAGACTCCGGCAAATGGTTGGTTCTGCGCTGAGGCCACAGCGGACTTGTCTATTCTCTTCAGTGAAATCATAACTCAGTTATTTGCTCTTCCAAAGAGCCGACTCTACTGGCTTCCCTCAAGACAGACAATGACTAGACTCGATCAAGCCCCCTCGGAGGGAGGCAATGACTCTCGTCACAGTAATGCCCAAAAAGACCTAGAAAAGCCTCTCTTGACCAATTGGGATTCAAATCATGACTATAGTCCTACCATTTCTGAGGTTGACTCGAGAGATGCCAGAAGGCGATGGAGATCAAGATTCAGTACTCCAATTGTATGGGTCACCGTTGCAAACGTCGTTATATTTCTGGCATCAATTGTCTTCCTGGTCTCGCCGTTGTCTTCCAAAGTCTGTCTCAACCACCTCAGCGACCAAGATAAATGGAGGTCATCGTCAAACTACGGTAAGTCAGCCAGCTAAAGCACCCCATATGAAGCCCAGACACTGACTTCCTTAGCACCCCTCTTCGACCGCTTCGATATCCCCCGAGCCGTCGTGACCCCAAACGGTTCCTTATACGACACATACCCCCCTTCAATCCTCCGAATTCCCAGAGGTGACGAAGCAGACGCGGAGTGGTTCCGCATCGGCACCGGCGTCATGCCAATAATCATCTCATCAAACGAGATCCTGAAGCTAGGCAAAGACCCCTCCGTGGCTGTTAAGATACCCGAAGAACACGGCTACGGCAACGACGCCTACATTGCGCAGACGGAAGTATTTCACCTCCTTCATTGCATCGACATGTTACGCAAGGAGATCTCCTACGAGCACTACTATTTCCCAAAATACGGGAACAACCCAGATGCCGAGCATATCGCGCATATCGGCCACTGTATAGATATCCTGGCACAGTCGATCAAGTGTTCGAGTAGTGTTGATGTGATCTTGTTCAACTGGGTGGAGGGCTGGGATCAACCATTCCCTGATTTCACGAATCAGCATGTTTGTCGGGACTTTGAGGCGCTTTTGGAGCATGTGAATGAGAATTCTGTTCCTAGGTCTGTGTGGAAGACTCTGAAGGCTCCACCTGCTGGATATGTTCGTCTGCCGGAGCCTGCCCCCGCGAAGGTTCCGGGGGTAGACCAAGAGTCACGATGATTACCTTATATAGAACATTTATGATTGATAGTGAAGATATGAATTACATCTTACAGCCCCCATCTCTGCCTTTCATTCATGTAGGACCACACGTCACATCGGACGGATGTCGTCAATACCCGCTGAAATTCACTCTCTGATCCGTAGATCAGAGAGTGAATTTCAGCGTGGTATCATCATACTTCCCTCATCGACCGAGGAGAAGCCATTAGGCTATGCCATGACTAACCGGTTTTGCCCTAAGGCTCTAGGTTTCCCATACCTACCTCTCGTATCTTCGCCCTCTCAGTCCGTCAATCAAACACCTATCCTTTGAGCAACAAAATCCACACGATGAGCCACCACACAACAATCGGTGGGATATCATCCCTCCCTATGGAAATAATCGACAGGGTATGTGGGGGCGACTAGAAAAGTCTGTTTAACGCGTATAAAGACTGATATTCAACTTAGATCACTTTCTACCTTCCTAGATGGAGCTACAGATCAATAAAAGTACTCTGGAGACTCCGCCTGGTCAACAAAGCATTCAATAAAAGCATGTCGCGTATCCTGTATCAAGATGTCGATATATCACTGCGCCGCTGCAAGGCCGCCTCTGACCCTACTACTCTAACCGAATTCGCTCGCACTGGACTCGGTCAATACATACAAGCTCTCACCATTGGGTTAATTGGGGAGGGACCTTTCTCTAGCGATGATCGGAAGTACGCAAAAGCCATGAGGGTTTCCTTCGGGCCTTGTCTCAAACTACTGCCTAACCTGCGACGCCTTGACTCGTATCCATTGGCGCACGAGTGCACGTGTAGACAATGCCGCTACTACGAACTACGAGAAGAAATCGAGTCCACAGTGACTGACGCGCTGCGGTACTCCGCACCGCCAAAACTCGAAGCATTGCGTTTTGTCAATGTCAGAAACTCAACGATATATCAGTTCTCTGGGGCCACGAGCCCTGGGATAGCTGCTGTCATCGCCCGCCTCCGGTATCTTTCTATTCGGCACCGTCGTGAGACAACAGGTGACGGAAGGAATCTATACCCTATTCTACAATATGGAGAGAATCTGTGTTCTGTAGAGTTGCATAACTTTGCATGGCCTTTTGAGAAGTCTCGAGTTTTCTGTCACCCCAATGCTCCGTTACGACGCTTGGTACTCGGTGATTTAATAATTTCGTCGAGCTCCTTGTCACTTACAATTCACAATTTCAGACACACTCTGAGATATGTTGATTTTGTGCAAGTTACTCTTCCTGGTAATACATGGGAAGAGCCGATGAAGGAGTTAGCCCGTTGCCCATTCCTTCTCTATTTCCGTGCGTGTGACTGCGGCTTTCGCAAAATTGACTGCTGTGCTGCGGATAAAAGGGAATCTTTGGAGTCCATAGTACGGCATATGGAGAGAAATCGCGGCGCAGTTTCTCGCAGTAAGCGTGAACTGGAAGAGCTTGATCCGTTTTTGTACTACCCCAACACTACAGGATTTTGAAGAATGACTTGCTTGAAACTTTCTGAGTTAATGCACTTTATTGGCGTTCATATTTTGGTTGAATAAAGGATAAGATATGTCCAGACGGGTAGGCGTCTTTGATCATGAGGAATTGGAAGAACGTCAAATGGGGAGAAAGACTAGATTGGCAGGTCTGGTTTCACTGAGAATGGATTATCGGTAAAACAATATCAAGGAAGCAATGAATATGATTACAATAGGATTCATTCTCTAAAAAGATTCGCCTGGTACGGTATCTTCACATTTACAGCATTATTCTCTGGTTATACCTCCCCTTTTATCCTTAATTCTCTGACTAAACCTTCACCATTCCTTTGCCACCTTTTTATTCTCTGGGTCCCCCTTTACCCTCCCTCAATTCTTCAACCTCTCCTGAGAGGACTTCCAGCTCACTACAGGAAGCTTCTGGCTGCCATTTGTTATTGCTACCATCTTAGAACCACTCAACACACATATACACCCGAGTCGAATCATATCCCCTCAAGTGGACAAGAGTCTGTTGATTAGCCTTCCCACTCCTTTTGCTGCAAGGTCACTAACTCAGAGTCGCAGATCAATAGCACTCCGCGGCGAATATACCCGAAGCATAGATACTTGGCTCCGCAACTTTAGCCGGTCATTGGATACCATATCCTTAGAGGAAGTAACCATCAATGACATACAAAGGCTAATTCAAGCTGAGGGTAGATATGTACCACTTAATCATATCTGACCGATGCCCTGATTCCCCGGATGTGAAAATGGCGATTCCAAAAGTCGACATCGACACGACTCGGTTCAGTCAACCGCATGGGGCCGATACCCTAGTCCTACACATGGAGAGTTAGTCGAATCTCCCTCCGAAAAAGCAAGGGGTCCAGATGAACTTGGGCTCTCAACAACCTCGACTGGCGATCCGTGTTCAATCAAAAAGCCGGAGCAGATGATGCAAGGGCGACCAGCCATAGACAAGTCACCCAACCCTCATTCATTCAAAAGACCGATGCGAACGGCAAGCGCCGGATGAATTGGAACATTGCCGTAGTGCTCAGCGTTGACCCTTTTCACAACGGGGTCATGGTTCAGGCACACCCAAACCCTAAGAAAACCCATCGTTGGGAACACCCCATGAGCATCGACTGAGACGTATGGATCGGTCCATCTTGCTCGAATACAAGAGCAACTACTTCAACATGGCTGCTCGATCCTTTGAATGGACACCCAAACGTTTGGTCACTGCCGTGTGGACATGGTTCGAGATCAGCTGAATGCTGCCTGCCAACATCTCCGCGCGAGCTAGGCTCGAGGACACCGACGTCATCTCCGCCTATGGCGCACTGTGCCGCCTCATTGATCAGAGATGCAGTTGATACGCTCACTCCTGCCGTTGAACAGCCGCAAATTGTCTGCATGAAGATAAGTCGGCAGACATGCGCGGATGAGAACGGCCTTTCACACAGGTTGTTACCGTTCCGTTCCTGTACCTTAGTAAGCTGCGGTCCATACCCTGTACCCTATAGTTTAGGTAGTTAGGCTAGGCTTCCTCCTGAACCTCTACACAATCAATAATTCTACGTATTCTGACCTCATTGTCATACCTGACTACATCACTGGTGGTATCGCATAAGCCATAGGGATAAAACCCAGAGGTGACACCCTACCAACGCCCGGCCATGAGCCACTGGTGAAAGCCAAAGAGCGGCCTACTTGAAATGGGAGCCGATTGACCCTTTTTTCATCGACGAAAGCGACTAGTTCTAAAGGCATCTTTTAGCTGCCTCTCGAGAACAAAATCATCATCACTTGGTGTTCGATTCTGGCCACCGACAATCGGTCCTAGTGGACTTCTGAGGATACAAGCGGCGTAGTTTTCATCCACATACAACTTTGTTCGGAGGACGAGGAAGCCTTTGACGGGCCAGAAGTGGCCGGGAATATGGAGGTGAAGAGAATTGGAATTCGATGACCTTGGGCAACATGCTATGATTACGATCCGGCACCACGCGAAAAGGCTGCGCAACGGTATGTTTGCAAAGCTAACGTTGTCGTCAGCACGCCATTTGGAGCGAGCTCTACCATCTTGTGTGAGCATGTGCAACCGACAGTTATATGTGGTGGATGAAGCTGTGCGTGCTACAGAGCCTAACATCTGGCCTGCAGTTATACCCGCAACGCCGCAATGATGAGGCCCATCAAGCCGAAACTGAAACCCAACTGACAGACAGATCCTTACTGTCAATATCTTCGAAAACGGTATGTTCTACTAGGACATAAATGAGGGGTCAAAACGAGTTTCTACCTCCCCCTCGTCATTCCGTCCCATGGGTCCGAGCTAGATCTGAAAAAGCTGCGGCTATTTCGTCCATAATTTCCGCCACGTATCGAAGCTGAACAAAGGTCTCCAACAATAGCGATTGCCATACATTCTGAGCCTTCTCACTCTGAAAGAGGCTCAGTTGGAGGCGTTGATAATTTCAACGTTTGACATCACATGTGGTGTCAACCTGGTTCAGGGTCCGCCTGCCCGGTACAGGCAAAACTAGCACAGCCGTAGCGATAGTCATATTACTTACGTCTCTGGGTCTGAGGCTTTTTGCCGGCTCCAACAAGGCAGTTGACAATATTCTGAAGCTTTGGCTTTATGGCACACGCCAACCGACTGAACGCTGCCTTGAGTTGGGCGAAGAAGGCCATGATCATCATCAGCAATTTGTTAACCTGGAATAGGGAAGCCATTCAAGGTAGCATAAGGGATATGGGCAGGCGCACTGGGTTCTTGATCCAGCTGCTCGGGGATGTGACGGTCAAGAAGCGCACGTTGACATGGGCGGATATTGGAACGGTGAGCGAACTCGACCCTCCGGGGTACCTCCTAGTCCCATACATCTCGCATGATCGACAGGGTGTCGCTTTGCGCCGCATTCCGGCACTCAATGCTCCTCTGCCACCAGCAGCTTCGTCGTTCGTGGCTCCTTCTCACCTGCCTCCTCGTCCGCCGCCAGCAGCCCCGGTGTCCAGGGGTCATCCTATTGTTGCTTTCCCTCCTGGTCCCTCACGAGCGTCTGCACTTCCCGGACCGTCAAGCCAGCCAGAACGCGCAATGCAGGTCAGTGAAGGTATTGAAATGCGCGAGGCAGACATGGACGTAGCAAAAGCGCTGACGACCGTGGATTCCTACTCCGTGAGACAGCGGCGCCGTTCCCCTGTGCGTGTCCTGATGCCAAGCACAGACGACAGCGTCAGACGCTGCAGTCCCGTACCCCGAGAGCGTTACGGATTGGAGCAGAGGACTGCCAACGTGGGAGATTCTGATTTGCCTGAATCGATATTCGCCCTCCAGAGGCTGCGATTTCAGACACAGAGTAAGGCTGTAGGCGTTGGCCAATAGGATTAGACTTCGCTTACGCCCACAAATGTCCTTGAAGGCCGCCGGCCGTTCTTCCTAAGTAGAAATTCAAGCTTTTTCCACCTTATGTTCCAAGAGAGGCTCATCGGTGGCCAAGGAGGAAGCTTGTCTAGCCAGGGAACGTGCTCATGTGAATGAGGATATGGCTCTGGCCATCAATGAGCAGATCAAGTTGCAGCGCTGGTACCGACAGAGGGAACGTGATGCGGATGAAAGGTCCGTTTGTATCTAGATTTTGACAAACAAACGTTGATCAGTTCCTTGCCTTTGTGAATGTGGACTACTCCCTCTTCTTAATACGATTTCCTGCATCCTCCACCCCTGATGTGATCGGGAAGAGCAAACGCGGATGGAAAGCGGAATTATCAGGCGGTGCTATTGGATCTTCTGGAGCCAAGCATAAGTTGCGCGCGCAGGCGATGACTGGCATTGCCCAAGCGCTCAATGTCAAAGTGCCAAGGTCGGCTGACGAGTATCGGGAGAAGTTCCAAGTTTTCTTGATTCCATCGTCGAGGTTTATAAACCCTGACATTATTGATAATATACTAGTAATGGACATAATGTAGATACACAAGGTACAAGAAGAACAAACAGAATCATCGTTTCAAATCTAGGTATCATGCGTACTTCATTTGGTGTGGAAACTTTTGGGTGATTTACCTCATCTAGCTCTATCGTTCCCAGTTTATAGATGGATCTGGGACCAAGCACTGCGCTAACATAGCTTGGCATCGGTCACCAGCCATCGCGTTGCGCAGAAGTCGTAACAGGCGTGACGCTCATTCTATCCGCCGCATGCCAAATTGACCGCAAAAGAAGTAAAATCCCTGCTTAGAAGCAGAAGACCTGGTCCTCGAGCTTGCTGACAGGCCGAGCCTTGGTGTATCCAAGAGCCTCGGTAGCCTTCTTCATGGCGCTGACCATGGGGGGAGGACCGCACAGGAAGATCTTGATATCCTTGGCCGGGGCAGGCAGGCGCTCCTAAATTAAGGGAAACAGATATTAGGCAAAGAGACAAATAGAGGGGAAAGAACCTCGGCAAACCTTGATCATCTCGGGAGTGACGAATCCCACACCGCCGGTCCAACCCTCAGGGGGGTTGTTGAGCACATAGTAGATCCGGAAGCCATCATCCTCCTTAGCGAGCGTCTCCAATTCGTCCTTGAGCAGGATGTCGTCGGGGTTAACATTGGCAAAGATAAGATCCACCTGGGTAGTGTCGTTGCCACCGTTGCGGGGGCGGTTGCGGATGATAGCCTTGATGACCTGCAGCATGGGGGTGATACCGGTTCCTCCAGCAATCATACCGATGTGGCGGCACATGTTCGGGGTGTAAACCATGGCACCCTTGGGGCCGCGCACCTTCATGTTGTCGCCAATCTTCAGGGTGGTCAGGTACTTGGAGATGTTACCCTGGGGGTAGGCCTTGACGAGGAGATCGAAGTAGCCGGCCTCGTTGTCGGAGGAGATGGGAGTGTAGGAGCGCACAACCTCTTTGGGTTGACCCTCGATGGTGGCGGCGAGTGAGATGTGCTGACCGATGGGCAGACCCAGGATATCGGTGGGACGGGGCAGGGCAAAGCGATATATGGCGACATTGTGAGAGACCTCAGTTTTCTCCTTCAAGACGAAGTTCTGGAACTCCGTCGGGTTCAGGACCTTCCTAGCTTCTAATATAGCGTCAGCACTTTAATCGTATGATACGGATCGCGCAGGGTTTCACGTACGGCCATTGCCGTTGAACAGCTTCACACCGGCCAATACAGCAGCAATCGCGACAGCGAATGGAACCCATTCGGACTTGAAAATGGCCGCTCCGACGACCAGCAGAGCGGAAGGGATATACACCCCCGTGATGTTCTCGGAAGAAAGGGCACTATTGGAAGCGCGACAGGGCGTCAATCATTGCGCAATGGGAGATAGAGGGCGAGTCACTACAAACCTCATGATGACAATTCCTCCAGCAACCTCGGCAAAAAAAAATTAAAATAAAAGATACAAAGAAAAGGTAGAGGAAGAGAGGAAGAGGGCGAGGAGGTAAGAAGAGGAGGAGGAGGAGAGTGGACGCGGAAGATAACAAAAATGGCGGAAAGATTTGGGCGAAGTGAGGGAGGACCGCCGTACGGAACCGATACCGCTCACCTTCCCGTGGAGGGCGACAATGGGCGGGATTTTCTTTGTTCTCTTTGTTTGACGGTGACCGTAATTTTCGGTATTGTTGACGGGATGGTTGAATTGTCACGGGTAAGTCACGGGAAGGCGGCAAGGCAATCAATACCATCGCTGAAGATCCAGCCATGCGTGCGGGGAAGATCATTCCATACTTTTTTGACGGCAATTGATATTGTCGAGTCCATCGGAAGTAAATGGTATTTACGGACGGTTCTGTGCGCGTTGATTTGTCTTACCTACTGCGTGAGTATATACATAGTAACACAGTGGTCCTATTCTCCATTATCAGAGGGCCTCGTAGACCCATAGAGCGGAATAACAGTCCCTATTGGAGAAATTTGCTTTACTGGGGTAAAGAATCCCGATGAACGAATGGATGTATGTCTGCCTTAGGTAGTCAAATGAAGACTCATACTTCCATCTCTCTCCCTCTGAACTCCGTCTTCTCTCTCTCATTTCCCGATCCAGAATCCCGATCCGTCTTTTGACCTGATCCACCCCTCACAGTCGATCGTTCCAACTACCTTAGATAACCTACTAGAATAATCTAATCATGACCCGAGAGGAGGAGCCGCCAGCCTTCAACCTGACCGAGGTCGACCGTCAAGTCCTCGCGCAGACCGACGAGGAATTTGTCCTCCATGACTGGGAGGATCTGAAAGCGATCATCGGTATGTTCTATCCAATTTACTCCTCATATATACTCCCTACACAAGGAGAAAAAGTTCATAAAAATAATAAAACAAATCCCCCCCATTCCCCTCTTTTTCCAACAACTATCAATCAACAAGCCCTTCTTCCCCTCACTCCTCATTCCCCATCCATCCCACTCCCACCCACCGAATAATACCCGCATTCCATACCAACCCACAACCTTAACTCCATTTCCCAAAACCCCAAGGCCAGGCCTGTCAAATCACCAAGAAAATAACTAAACTAACAACCTCAAACAAGCTCGCAACGATCTAAGCATTCTAAAACGCAAACCGTCCGACCTAAAACGCTACCTCGCCTGGACCAAACAAATCAAAGTCCAATACGGCACAATAACAAACTACATCTGCCAACGCCGCCTACACTGGCACCTCCCCGACGCCACCACCCTAACTCCCACAACAGACAGCGGCGCAGTTTTCCCCTTCAAGAACCCGATCCCCTTCGCCGACCCCGCGGACTACAAGATTCTCCGCAATGATTGGCCCTACGGTGTAACCCCGGATATTGCGCATCTGGTTGTGTGGCTAAGGACGCCGGTTGCGGTGAAGGAGGAGAACGGGGATGTGACCGATGAGTCGAGGGCATTGATTGAGGGCTTTGTGAGGAGGACTTTTGTGGAGAGGTTGGCTAGGGAGGAGGGAATTGGGGAAAGTGCTGGGGAGAGGGTACTTTGGTTTAAGAATTGGACGGCGTTGCAGAGTGTCCGGAGTTTGGAGCATATTCATGTTCTTGTTAGGGGGGTGGAGGAGGGGATTTTGCAGGAGTGGACTGGCGAGGGGGTTTTGAAGAATTAGGTGGGTGGGTTTATTAGAGGGGGGTGCCGAGATATATTTTGCATGATATCGGGACATGTTAGTTAGATATGTTGGGGATTCTTCTCGTATCTATTACTTTTCATAGATTGAGATGATGTGATACGACACTAGCCCGCGGGACTCAAATATATTAGTAGTTGCTGCCGTGCTGGGCCGCCCAACCCTACTTTATACATAGAGAGATTGCGCTCTTTTAGAAGGCCGCAACAAAAACGTGAAATCCGTTCTGTACATACGTCTTAGATAGTAAAGGCGACAGGCCTATGGCAACTTGACAAGACACAACATAGACCAACGATGGGGAATATCGAAAGACTTGACTATTGGGAATCTTAAAGCAAGAACCCGACGATGCGCAAATAAAAATACAGCGAAAGGGAAATAAGTGTCTTCCATATAGAAAAGAAATTAGATAGCGGAACTGCCCCATAATACGCCTGCTACCCTGTTCATCCCGGCAACAAAGTCGCCAAAACACGTAAAACCATCAAGGACTTCGTCTGCACCGAGGCCTCTTATGACTTCTGCTCTTCCACGAACTTCAATGCCTCTTCTCTCGACACCACGTCGATTGTACTGGCCTTTTGCCGGAAGCTGACACCATAGCACTTCTCCGCCACGTGTAACATCTCGGGGCGGAAAGTGGTGCAGATGAACTGTCCATTTGTGGCGTCCGAGATCGACTTGAGCATTTGGGCGACGGCGGTACGGTATTGAGCGTCAAGGTTGGCATCGATCTCATCGAATAGATAGAAGGGAGCCGGGTCACAGGCTTGGATGGCGAAGACCAGGGCAAGGGCGCAAAGACCTGTCATCGGAGTTAGTACATCATCGTGGGTTAAAGAGTGGCAGGGGATCCTTACTCTTTTGTCCACCACTGAGCTGTTGGATGCGCTGCTGCTCATCGTGTTTACTATTGAAGCTGACACTGATACCGACACCCACATAGTTTTCTACACTGTTCTGGGCTTCTTCGTCCTCGGAATCGAGTTCTTCCTCCTGCCGCATGGCGCGGTCCGTCTTCCGCTGAATGATCAGACGACCACGACCAGCGGGTACTAGCTTTTCGAATACATTGTGGAACTCGCGGGACACCTGCTTGAAGGTTCGTTCGATGGCTTCGTCTTTCCGCTGATCGAGCACATTGATGAGATCATCGATCGACTTCTGAG
The DNA here is from genome assembly GCA_001696595.2 of Aspergillus hancockii. Taxonomy (NCBI): domain Eukaryota; kingdom Fungi; phylum Ascomycota; class Eurotiomycetes; order Eurotiales; family Aspergillaceae; genus Aspergillus; species Aspergillus hancockii. Next base: position 120,653 of record MBFL02000030.1, read on the forward strand.
AGGCATCAAGTTCTGCTCTTCGGGTGGTGAGTGTTTCACGCTGCCTTGTGAAGCTGTTGTACTGCTCAAACGCCTTCTTGTTGACATGAGAGTACTTCTTCAAACCTTCGTTAACTTTGTGTAGCTTCTTGACAACGGCGTTGGAGTCCATGTTCTTATACTTCGTAAAAGCCTCGTCTGGGAGCACACCCAAGTCGCGAATGTTGGCCGCACACTCAGCGGCCTGCTTTGTTAGTGCAGCCTTCTTCTGCATGCTCTTCTCCATCCGTCGTTGATGCTTCTCGATGGACTTAGCCAGCTCGTCCAGTTCCCGCCGTGTCTCGGCATTCCTCTGCCCAAGCTCAGCCTTGCGAGCATTGGCTTGTTCGATCGACTCATCTACTTGCTGGAGACGCTGATTGAGCTTTTCAAGAGCCTTGTGGAGGCGCTTCATTTCCCGCTGAGTCTCCTTCAGGTTGCCCTGGGTGCCATCATCTGCCATCTCGATGCCCTGTCCGACCAGTTGATCAAGACGAGGGTGGAGATTCTCCCGAAGTTCCACTTCTAGGATAGACTTTCGGGCCTCTAGTTCACTACGCTGGCTAGAGAGCTCCTGGTACTGTCGGCGGAGGTCTTGAGCAGTCGCGCTAAGGCTCTCTAAACGTGCTTCTTCCTCATTGCTCAGTGCCTTCTGGAACGGTGATTTCAACTCCGCTTCAAAGGCGCTGACTTGATCGGTTAAAGCAGCCAAGTTGTTTTCAATGTTCCGGAGAGCCCTCCGCTTAGCATCGAGATTATCGTTTTTCTTCTGGATAAAGTCGCGTTTGCTCTTCAACTCCTGGCGTAAGGGCCCGCTGCTGTTCTGTACTTGATGCCTTTGCTGTTCCAGCTTTTGCAACTCGCCAACAGCTCTCGTGATGAGTTGATCTAATTTCTCAAGCTCCGTCCGAATTTCTGCACCGCGACTCTTCTTGGTCTCAAATTCATCTCTCCATTTGGACAGATTCTTCACCGCATCAAGACGTGACTGGCGCGAATCGTGGAAACCACCAGTAAGAGCACCCCGCTTGTCCGAACGGTCACCCTCGGGGGTGATGGCGTTCACACCATGGCTTCGCGCATACTGCGCGGCAACCTGTAAGTTAGGACAGATGATGGTTTTGCCGAATACATGGACAAAAGCTTTCTCGTACGCCCGGTCGTACTGGAGCTTCTCAATCATTGGGATCGTGTCGCTGGCTCTGGGCATGTTGATAGGCCGTGACCTCAATCTATTTAAGGGCATGAACGTGACCCTGCCGGCCTTTTCGTGTTGCAGAATTTCCAACACTTTAGTGGCGGTTTCGTCGCTGTCAACCACATAGTGGAACAGACTCTGGCCCGCAGTGACCTCGACAGCTGTACGGTACCTGTCGCTGACGTCAAATAGTTCAGCTAGTGTGCCGTAGACGCCCTCGAGGTTGTGCTGGCGCTTGATTCTGCGAACGGCTGCGATTCCACGGCTGGTGTTGTGGTCCATCATCTGAGATAGACTGCGCTCCGCACGTTCGACTTCATTTGAAGCATTCACCAGAATCGAATCTAACTTCGCTTCCTCTCTCCATAACTCCCTGAAGAACAATTAGTGGACTTTCGAAATGGCTAAGGGAAAAAAAAAAAAAAAAAAAAAAAAAAAGACGTAAGACGTACTTTCGCTGGTCCATGAGCCGGTCTCGCTCATCCTTTGCCGCTTGGACTTGTTGTTCCATCGACTGCATGGTGTCTCCCCTACCATCAATCTGTTTGCGTAAACGTTCGCATTCCGGCTCTAAGAGGGCAATCTCATTTTCGAGTTCGCTAATGTCCTCTTGAGTCTGTGCCATTACCCCCTGTACCGTGGATATGGACGTGTAATTGTCCCTAATCTCGGCCTGTAGCCACTTGTCGCGTTCAGACTTGTTTCTGAAGCGGCTATTTCGGCTCTGTTTGGCATACAACCTCTGGCGTGAAGTCTCTGCCTCGGTCAGCTGTGCCTTGACACCATCCTCCTGGTCTTTTGCTGAATTGAAACCAGGGATAAGTTCTTGAAGCTCTGCCTCACGCTCTTGAATGGCAGCCTGAACGGAGTTCAATTCTTCATCATGTCGGGATTTCTGGGCTTGAGCAGCCACTTGGTTATCCGAGAGAGACTTGGCTTGCAGTTCGACCTGCGCAAGTGCTTTCGAAGCCTCACGTCGCTCGTCTTCTAACTGCGCCTTGTCTACCTTGAGGAACTCAATTTGCTGCTTGCATTCAGCGATTTCGGCATCGATTTGCGCCATTTCTTTCTCGCCCTGGATAAAACGGTCGCGGTTGAGATCGGTATCTTCAACACCGGTTTGGCGTTGTTCTTCTAGACTGTCGAGGTAGCTGGAAATCTCTTGCTGTTCACGGGAATAAATCGTGTATTCGAGACAACGCCTTTCCTTATCCTTCTCCTGGAAGTTCCTCAGCTCATCCTTCTCCTCTTCAAGCTCAGCAAGACGCTCGTTAATAAAGTCCAGGAGTTCGTCGATCTTAGTTCGCTTGTTATTTGTTTCATGCATGATTTTGAGAGACTCTGCACGGCGCGCTTCGTAGACCTGTGTTCCAGCAACTTCCTTCAGCAGATTCAGTCTCTCTGAATCTTTCATGTTGGTCAAGGCCGTCACTCGACCTTGGGGCACGATATAGTAGGGATTCGACCGCGAGAAACCAGCCGACTCGAGCAAATTCATGACATCGTTCTTGGTGGCATTCTTACGATCCAGCGTGTATTCGTCCTTTTTCATGCCGATGGTACGACGGAGTACCACTTCCGGTTTGCCGGTCGGGAACCGATCGTCGGAGTTGTCGAAGATAATCTCAACGTACGCGGACATCACAGCGGAACCCGAACCTTCCTGTTCAACATAAGTATATTGTCTCGTTATCGGACGAAGTACCGGACACGTACGTGAAGAAGGGCCTGGCGCTCCTCCCTGCCCATGTGAGTGTAGGCATCGCCGAGGACGAAGCGAATGGCGGCGAAGAAATTACTCTTGCCTGAGCCATTGCGACCAACGATGACATTGTGTTTGGGGGAAAATGGTTCGATGACCGTTTGATCCTTGTAGCTACAATTGGGAAACAGCAGATCATTAGCATTGATACCTTCCGGGTTAGTTTAGATGTCGCGCGACTTACCTTTTGAAGCCCTGAATAATGATTTGCTTGACGTACATCTTGACGAGGCACGCGCAACACGGGAAGTTATGGCAAGCACAACAACCGGATCATCACGCAGCCGACGTTTGAAATCAGGGAGCCGATACCCTGTCGACGAATAGTAGCACGAGGGCTATTTGGAAAGAAGCCCAGGGCGCTGAGACACGGGAGGTCGCTAGTTGGTGTGCTTTGGCGTTGATTGAACACTTGCGACGGATCAGAACGAACCACACGCGTTGACCGGTCGCTTTTGCTTCTTTTGCAACGCGCCTCTGCCGCCCGCGGGGTTCTGCCGGGCGGTGAGTCCACAAGGTCCACACTTAATCGAGTTTATTACGGAACTTTTTTTTCTGTGCCGATTCTATCGCCAAACAATCGACTCTTTCTGCCACCAGTCTCTTCGGAAACTTGAAACTGGTCATGGAGTCTATGGATCCTACTGCCCAGGCCTCTGGTCTGGCTGACGGCTTAGCACCTTCCCAGACCTATGTCCCGAATCAAGGATATGTGAATGCAGAAGGCATCACCCCCACTATAGCGGGGCAGGATCCTGAGGCGCAGGAAATTGAGGAGGACAAGGACGAGGAATACTACGATGACATCTTCGAGGAAGAAGATCTTGATGACGAAAATTTCACTTCCTCCGACCCCGCCGATCTTACGAAAGCTTACAACCGTCAACGCAAAGTGAACGAGCTCGCCGCTGACCCGAATGCCCCCAAATGGATTTATCCGAAGACGAATTCGCAAAAGCCCAGCATCAACACGCGTGCAGCTGTCGACGATCAAATCAAGTCCTTGACACGCCATGCTACGAAGCTCAAGCTTGACGACATGCAGTCCGGATTGGCGGTTAAGGGTGAACGCGGGAACGACAGAGCCGACAGAGCGACCTCGGAGCAGGTGTTGGATCCCCGTACACGAATGCTTCTGTTGCAGATGATCAACCGGAATATTGTCTCCGAGATCCACGGATGTCTGTCAACGGGTAAAGAAGCCAACGTCTACTATTCGATGTTGATGCCGGAAGATGGGGATGCCGCCCCGCTGCACCGTGCGATCAAGGTCTACAAGACGAGTATCTTGGTCTTCAAGGATAGAGATAAGTACGTGACTGGCGAGTTTAGATTCAGGCAAGGGTACAGTAAGAGCAACAACCGGGCAATGGTAAAACTTTGGGCGGAGAAGGAAATGCGGAATCTCCGAAGAATCCACTCGGCTGGTATTCCTTGCCCGGAACCTATTTGTCTGCGGCTTCATGTGCTCGTCATGGCGTTCCTCGGTAACTCCAAGGGAATTGCGTCACCCCGTCTGAAGGATGTTGAATTCGATATTCCCAACCCTGAGACCAGGTGGCGTGAGCTGTACATTGAACTGCTTGGCCATATGCGTGTGATGTATCAGACATGTCGCTTGGTTCACGCAGATCTGAGCGAGTATAATATGCTTTACCACAAGAAGAAGCTCCACATCATCGATGTCAGTCAGAGTGTGGAGCATGACCATCCTCGGAGTTTGGAATTCCTGCGCATGGATATTAAGAACATTAGTGACTTCTTCCGTCGGAAATCCGTCGAAACGTTATCGGAAAGGACTGTCTTCCAGTTCATCGTCTCACCCGAAGGGCCGACTACCGTGGAACAGAGTGAACAAATGCAAGAAGCTATTGAGAAGTTGTTGGCAGAGAAAGGAGACGATGAGCAGGAGGAGGTAGATACCGCTGTCTTCCGTGAACAGTATATCCCGCAGACTTTGGAACAGGTCTACGATATCGAGCGTGATGCTGAGAAGGTCCACGCCGGTAAGGGTGAAGATCTCGTGTACCGGAATCTTCTCGCAAACGGCAAGGCTACTGAACGGCCTGATGACGCTGAAAGTGAGGCTGGGTCCGATGTCACCGGCGGTGTCTCCGTGGAAGGCTCCGACTCTGACGCAGAGGGCGATGAGGAAAGAGATCCATTCGATAAGGGAGCTCCGCGTGGAAAGCGTTTCGTGGACAAAGACACGAAGCGCGATCACAAACAGAAGGTGAAGGAGGAAAAGCGCGAGAAACGTGCCAACAAGATGCCAAAGCACCAGAAGCGTCGTCTTGTGTCTACTTCCTCGAGGAAGAAGAAATAAACATGATTCGTCTTCGCTGCATTAATCTGGGTTCAACAAAAGTTTACGCATTGTTACGGGCTTGGGAAGGGGTTCTTTTGCGCACGATCTCATGAGATTTATGACCGGACTTTTTGATGGATAGAGATAATGGTTCGATGCATATACAAGGAATATTATACGAGCATATAGATTTGCAAAGTGAATAGAAATACCATTGTCTGTTATCCATACGTCCCATGACCTATCAGAGCTCTCTTTGAACCTCATTTAGACCACCCCAATCACTGCAGTCCGTGCAGTCAGCACTTACATCCCGCGTGGGAGTATGCGTCTGACGTGGTCTTGAAGTGAGGGGTGGCCTGCAGATCGGAACAGGACTTAGCCTGCTTTACGAGTTCATCATATAGATCATATAGACCTTAACGGGAAGCCTCGATGCTATCTGAGCAAGAGACCCTTGACAATATGGGACAATGACTTTGTCCGATTCATAAATACGTATGAAGCAAGATCCTCGAACCCACTGGACCTGAAGGGAGAAGGATATATGGAAAGCATGTGACGACTGGAAAATGTGACTAGGGAACATATCTCATTCGGGCATTGAATCGGGCGGTAGCATCGTCAATCAGGGCCCTGGGTAATTCAGGGATGACTTCGCCATCTTCGCCGCCCTCGCCCGAAGAAATAGCCCGCGATTCTTCTCTGGCTTTAGCGGCCGGAGTTTTCTCGTCCGGAGCCTCTGTGGCTATACCTTTCAGGGTCCCGCCCGATATGCGCTGAAATTCGATACGCATGGGCTCCCGGCCAATTCCGGGCCATATATCGGACGGTAGGTAGTCCCCTTTCTCTACACGGAATGCCTCGCGCGCATTCACGTCATCCTCGTACAGATGGTCGAGCTTTTGCTTCGCATCGCGGAGGACCTTTTCCACGCGTTGCCGCACCTGCCTTCGGCGCGCTACTTCGAGAATAAGCCCGTCGTAGGCATCTAAAAAGCCGTCATAAAGTGTGTTGAGGTCAGACAGATCGGCCAAGCCGCCTTGGATGTGCTCGTACTCCTCGTGCCATACACGAGTGAAGTTGTGCGCCTGGGCTATATATCCCGGTAGACGGGCCGAAGCAAGGACAGATAGGTGCTTGAAGACACCTGTAGTAGCGTTGTTTACAGACAGGAGATTATCCCGCTGGGCTAAGATATTCTCCAGCACCGACTCCATTTCGCCGATGCGGTCTTGGATTTCCATCACCACATCTTCCGCCTCGGCCGCATCCTTGATTAGTACATTTACCATTTCCTGATAGTCTGAATCACTCAACGGGTCCAGTGGCGCATTCAAGTTTGCATTAATGCCTTCCTCGATATTAGGTCCAACACGACCGTTGACATGCACTGTTGCCGGCACGTCGCCGGTGATTGACTGTGCTGCTGCACCACCACCTTCAGTGTGCTTGACAGCGGTCACGCAGAGATCAAAATGACGGACCAAAGACTCTAGCAGGTTAGCCATTTCCTGTGCATGCATCTCCAGCGAATGCAGCATGGATGGGATTGACGAGAGGGATGGCATGCTAGCATGTGACGTGGACGACGATGACGATGAGACGGACGTCCGGGACGATGCTAGTTGCGTAACTGCCCGGTAATTGCCTAGTGCTTCCTTGATCGACTGGAGCTCATCGTCAAAAGCACGGTTGGAAGATTCTAGATCGGCCTGAGCGGCATTGGTACGATCGATAGATCCTTTGAGGGCTGAGTGTAGCTCCTCTACACCGCGCTCATCCACAAAATCATGCAAGCTTTTGGGCTCCTCGCCCTCTGGGCGGAAGGATGCGTGGACAATGGTCTCTCGTAATAGGTCTAAGGTCTTCCTTAGTCTAGCGTCCGCGGTATCAAGACTCTTTAGTACGGCAGCAAAATCCGACCGACCGCGGAATGAGACTTCCTCGACCTCGGTGCGGACACTATACAGCAGTCGTAGCTGATTATTCAGCCCTCGGCGAAGGAAACCAGTTCGCGCCGAGACTACAACACTTTCTTCCAATGCGGAACGAGCGGCCGTCACGATCTCATTGGCCCGCCATACGTGATTGATCGATGACAGGGACCGTTTCGCCGCAACTAGATGCGAGATAAGTGCGTCTAACTGAGGCATTGCGTTCTCCTGTCCCAGGGGGGCTGTCGGATCAGGGGATGATGTATTATTGGATACCTCCGACGCCTCCGAGTCTGACATGATATCGAAGACGTTCTAGATTAAGCTGTTACAGCGAACCTAATGGAAAAAATGGCGCAAGTGATTAGCATGAGATACGTTGCTGATGAGCTTGAGTGCCCAATGAATGGTGTGCGTAATATTGCGGGTGGTGGAACGACCAGTCCGGCGCAGAGGGACCAGGCGTCTGTCGTGAGCAGTGCGTGTACTTAGGCAATCATCACCCCATAGGATGTGAGCGTCTATCCCTTCCTAATCAACGAGCGAGATTGACTATCGTTTGTCCGATCAACAGGGTTAGTGTGGTTGAAAATTCTAGCGGTGAGATAACTTCGCTTCAGGGAGACTTTATCATTGATAGGGATGTCTGTGATGTTCTCACCGCATACTCCCATGACACGGTCTCCGTGTGATCGAGACGACGCCGAGTCGAATGAGGGGATGCGGTTGTGTTTCCAGTAACTACCAGAAAGATCTTGAAAGGTGTCACGGCACACAGCAAGAAGCGTAGTTGTTTTATCGCCCGTAAGACGGCCCAATGGACGGAATCCGGTGCAGCGACGGAGCCCAAAACACCGGAGGAGTGTTAGCGCCAAGCAATAGATCCAAGAATAGTCCGATCCGGGAGAACCTAAAGGCCTGAAGGCCTAAGGGGGAGTTAAGAAACTCTGGGGGATCCGCAATAAGTGCCAACGATGGCGACGAATTGTGCAAGTCGGAGGGAGGTTTTTAGCGGGTCAGTGAACTGGAATTGATCGTTGATGCGACTCTGTCTCGCGATGGCGCCATCACCGTCACGTGGCGAATACCACATCGGGACTAGCGCATCACGAGACGCAGGCGTGCGCTTGCGTGATTGAATCATGGATCAATGGCCAACAAGGTCCCGATTCCATTTATCTTTCGTCAAGATCCCTCCTTCGATCCGTTCGGGATTCATTGCGCATACCGTTGCTGCAGGTATTTTCGCCGTGGGTGACATTGGCTGGTCCATTCTGGAACACTTCATCATCCTCTCCAACGCTCGTCCCTCTTCCGCGCGCCTTCTTATCTTGCGACCTATCAAACTTCCCCGTTCGCCACCACCACTCCCCGGCCGTCGCACCAGAAGATACATCCCAACTGTGGTAGTCACTGGATTAATACCGATTGTCCTTCGGATTCTCTTCCTCTCGGCCTTCAACTTTCCCTCCGGGACGACTGCTGTCGTCGTCGCATGCGGGCGGTCGAAACCGAGGAACTTGCCACAATGCAATCCGACAACCGATTGTTGCGTGAAAGTAGCGACTCCTCTCAGATGTTCTTGACGAAATTGGCTCAACCCACGGGGGATCTCACGGAATCTTGTCAACCGTCCTTTCAGTCCATCTTCGGGGGCACATCTGACAGCGGCGAAGAAATTGAACCGGAGAGCGATTCGAACCAGCGAAAGCCCCACACTTTCGGGGACGCTGCGACGACTCCCGCCAAGCTTGCAAACGAGAATGTTGCCCCGTTTCTCGTCAAACACATTCCCGAACAATACGGTGCCTTAGGATCACGAAGAGCTGGCCAACCGGAGGATCTGAGCAAAGTAAATTCGAAATTTTGCTATCGTCACAGGCCAGACCTTAAATGCAGGCGACAAGCCGACGAACCGTCAATGGATAAGCTACAGAAGGTAGGGTTATGGAAAAGCTCTTCGTTTTCTCCTGTTTTTCTTGGCTAATGCGACATAGGATTTGGAAACCTTGCCCCCAAGCGACCAGCAAGGCATTGCCCATGTCTGGTCGCTGTTTTCGGCGGCCCCCGCCAAGCACCGAAAATTGATCCTTCAGGGGATCATGGCGCAGTGCTGCTTTCCCCAGCTTTCGTTCGTGTCCGCCACCGTTCGAGACCTTATCCGAATTGACTTCATCACTGCTCTTCCACCGGAGATCTCCTTCAAAATTTTGTGCTACCTCGATACCACCTCGCTTTGTAAAGCCGCCCAAGTTTCCAACCGCTGGCGGGCACTGGCCGATGATGATGTGGTCTGGCACCGGATGTGCGAACAGCATATTCACCGCAAATGTAAGAAATGCGGCTGGGGTCTTCCTCTTTTGGAACGAAAGCGTCTGCGCGAAGCCAAGCGCGAAATCGAGTTACGCGCGACAAATTGGGATGTCAGTGGACCGCTGTCGATCGCAGGAGGCACTGAGTGCGCATCTACACCCCCGGACGACTTGACTACCTTGAAGCGAAAGGTCGACTCGAGCGATGAAGAGACGGCCATGGTGAAGCGGCATTGTTCCACGATGGGACCTCAATCGGAACAAGATGAGGATTACTTTAAAACTCGTTACCGGCCGTGGAAAGAGGTTTATAAGGACCGGTTCAAAGTTGGTACGAACTGGAAGTACGGGCGGTGCTCCACCAAAATTTTCAAGGGTCACACCAACGGGGTGATGTGCTTGCAATTTGAGGACAACATCCTGGCTACGGGTTCATACGATGCGACGATCAAGATTTGGGATACCGAAACTGGGGAGGAGTTGCGCACTCTCCGCGGCCATGAATCCGGCATCCGTTGTTTACAGTTCGATGATACCAAATTGATCAGTGGTAGTATGGACCGCAGTTTGAAGGTGTGGAACTGGCGCACAGGCGAGTGTATTTCCACGTACACCGGTCACCGTGGTGGGGTAATTGGCCTGCATTTTGACGCATCCATTCTCGCGTCGGCCTCCGTCGATAAGACGGTAAAAGTATGGAATTTCGAGGACAAGTCGACGTTTCTGCTGCGCGGACACACCGACTGGGTCAACGCGGTCCGAGTGGACACGACTTCTCGCACGGTTTTCTCGGCCTCAGATGATTGCACCGTTCGTCTTTGGGATTTGGATACCAAGACCTGCATCCGAACCTTCTATGGCCACGTCGGCCAGGTTCAGCAGGTGATACCGCTGCCCCGAGAATTCGAGTTTGAAGACCACGACGCCGAGTGTGATAATGATAACGTCAGCACCACGTCGGGGGATACCGAACCGGCATCCCTCCAGGTGGCACTAGGACTAGAGACGAGCGCTTCCCCGACCTCTGTCTTTGGTCCCTCCTTTGACAATGGCCGTCCTGCACCTCCGCGATACATTGCCACCAGCGCCTTGGATTCCACCATTCGGCTCTGGGAGACCACGACCGGCAGGTGCTTGCGCACTTTCTTCGGTCATCTCGAGGGTGTGTGGGCACTTGGTGCCGATACGCTCCGGATCGTGTCCGGCGCCGAAGACCGTATGGTCAAGATCTGGGATCCCAGAACCGGGAAATGCGAGCGCACCTTCACCGGCCATTCTGGTCCTGTCACTTGCATCGGGCTGGGCGACAGCCGCTTTGCCACCGGTAGTGAAGATTGTGAAGTGCGCATGTACAGTTTTCGGACGTAATAATTTTTATTTTTTGTTTCTTCTTTGGCCCGTCTCCTGTGGAGATTTTACGCGCCTCTGTTTGATGTTAGGTTTGGCGATGGATATGAATACCCTTCACGTTGGCGCCAGGGTCATGGATTATTGGTGATATCTGTTTTATTTGACATGGGTGCTGTCTGGCGTTGTGATTTCGGAATATTCGGTTGAAAACTGGCCACTGGATTTACGGTATGAAAATCAATTATAAAGTAATAAATTGTCTTGTGTTGTCGTACTTTTTATTTTTCTTTTTTCTTTTTCGGATTTTGCAATATAAGAAGCTCGACTCGAGGCAACTTTCGAAGCGCCTTGGCGCAGCCCTAGTTCGGACCCACTGCCAACGACAACTGGACATAAGCCGCTCTAGAGGGCGAGTGAGTGTATTTACTGCCGGTTTCGATTTTTTAAACCAATGCCCTTGGTACATTGATACACCGTCATATATTTATCTAGATTTCCACAAAATTGTTGCTTCCATAGAGTTAAGTTATCTGTCAAAGACTCCATTACTTGGTCACCCGCGTGGGAAGTTCAAGGCTCAGGACATTAGTTCACTACAGTCCCACCGCACTTTTCTTGATAACACTGAGCAAGAATAGTCTTTGCAACATGCTCGGGTCAGGCGCCCAGCTCGGAGTCTCTAGTAGTCCTAGTCCCTGGAGAGGCGAGCCGTTCCCCCAGAGGCAGTGAGTCCTTTCTTGTTCAGATAGTTTCTCTTCCTGGTAAGCGGGCTGGTGATCATACAACTGACAATCTGAGGATGCTTTAGTATGGAGTTTCTGGCCACTGTTTGACACATAGACCAAAAATATCAAAGGGAAGGGGAGAAATGCAGATAGGTGGAGCCTCAGTCTTTTAGGAGCATTTATGACTGATACAGATAGGTGGAGATATATGTGAATTTTAGAACATGATCATTCAAAGAACAATTGCCATGAAGAGTGTCACCACCTTTCACTGATATAAATATCGGATCCTGATTGATTCTCATTCGTTGTTTGTAATACATCTGGTAGTATTCCAGAATCTTTATTATCTCAAGCTCTAAGCGCTGCAGATGTTCCATTGGTTGATACCTCGTTTTCTTCTACCCGACTGTACATGGCCAGATCGCACTCGACTATGCCAGAATAACCAGATACCACCCAGCCCCAGGCCAACTCACCCGCGACTGCGTCGGTTCTAGGGTATGCCTCATACTTTTTGGAACATTTTCCTTGTATTGTCACTGGGTTGGAGTTCGTTTCGGTAACCAAGTTGCTTCAGCTTCCATCTGGATTAATCCTGAAATAGTCTGATGGTACTCGACTAGAAGAAGTCTTGACGATGCAAGTTGAAGGAAAGACGGGCCTCCCAGTTCCAAGAGTGATCTGCTGCGGAGACCATCCAGATACTCCCCATGCGCCCATGTAGATCCTTATGACTCGTGTCCCCGGTGTTGAGTTGGGCCAAGTATACGAATTCTTTAATGAAGGGAAAGAGAAACTATCTTTGAAGAATCAGTAGCGATCTAGACGTGATACGGAGATAGGCACACAGGCGGGAACAGGACCAGCTCTCTTATAGACACTTCGGTTCGGAGTATCCGCATTTCTTTATACTATGCAGGCCCATACGAGACAGAGCAAGAGTTTAACGAGTACCTTATAAAGCATGCCTTGGCGGGGCAAGTTCAAGGTGGATGCGGCATGCAACGATGCTCTCTCTCGAGCTAGAAAACAGGACGAGCGATTTCATCGCATTGTTTTTACCCCTGGTAACTTGAAACACCGTAATATCATGGGACAGAATGGGCGGATTACTGGTTTTCTGGCGGTTGGTGTCCGAAATATGGGGAATTTACCACAGCGATTGGAATTGGAATCTGCAGAGAAGACCTTTGGTGGCATCATTTTGTGATGAAGCTTGGTGGAAGGATGTACATGCCGGAATTGGACTCTCAACGAGCTTTATTCAATTTAACCAGCGCCTCTTTTTACTGATTTCTCGTTGGCTACAGGCATATCTGAGAGATTATTGTCAACTACTCACTTTTATCAAGGGTTATGTTTTTATGCTCTGTATCCGTCCTTAACTGTTTTAGTGGCCCGTCGTTGTCATTCTTTCTCCCTACAGTCTATTCTACGATAACCCATAGTCCAATAGACTTTAACGTGCATTTTCCTTGAAGGTGTTCAGTCTAGATTAACCAAGTAACCCGATAACTGCCAACATCATAGAGCCTCTTGTACAATGTCCTCGTTCACGTAAGGTATCCCGTCCGGCTGAAGGAAGTAGTTAGCAATCCCTGGCTTGAAAGGGACGTATGAACCTAGCATACCTTGCATTGGCGAGTTTTTCATAATCTTGCATAAGGAAGAGGCTGCCAATGGCCTTGGGCATTTTTCGTTGCCTCAATGGCCAACTTCACACATCGGGGCCTCCACATTATCGCACCTGAGGATGATTTCCCCATGGAGTGGCTCCATTGTAAGGGTCAGAACCAAGTGGACCCAGCCATGGCAGCTGACGCCTGGTGTGGTGTTTGATCGGTTTTCGTAAAATCTCAAGAGTCTGATCCACATGGCTTTCCCGCACCACTGGAACATTTGCAATCTTGAATAACCCCACAAGGAAGTAATTGAAAACATCAGCATTAAACCCGTGGTCTGTAATTCAGCCGTTACTTTCCGGTCTGATGTGGTATTTGATGGAGTTCGTATGATAATGAATGTTGGAGGCCCAGTGGAAGCCTTCGGACTGGCGGATCTTGAATATGAATAAGATAATACAAAGCTAGTTGACTTTGAGATCTGCTAGAGGCATGGCAAAAGTAATGGATGTTCTCCTGTCTGACAGCTTGCAGCGCTAATATGGATCCATGACCTGCGGTGCGCTAGGAAGTCTGGTCTAGACTAGGCCAGCCTCAAGTGAATGTCCGGTGGCACATATACACTCAGACCCTCGTATTCATGGTAAGGCCAGGCCATGCGGCTTTCGATAGAATAGGCCACAACAGCCCATCTGCCAGAGACAGATGAGCTGGCCTTACATAAGTGAATGAGCTACTATTCCAGTACGATGACATGATCGATATTGATGTCGAGCAAAGGTTCCTTAAGGGGAGAATAATGGCCAATGAACAACCACGATACATGGAATGTTCTATACTACTTGTCTTTGCCTCTTATCACTTCAACACTACTTCCCCCAAATATACAGATCTTGTGTACCACAATTGAGCAAAATTTAGGTCACCGGAACTGATTGTCCCTAACGTGTATATGGCACTGAATGATACTGCAGTTCTAATCCTAAATAAGGTATAGAATTGTGCTATTCTAGTCGAGTGGAAGATGCCTCAAGCAACAAGCCCCTGAGTATCAGATCATCGCAATATCACCAAACTCATCCAATCTGCGCCTCCCTGATGCTTACGGAGGATATACGTGATACATATTCCCACTATACTATACCGAAGCTTTTCCCGTCTGTTTAAATTAAGACACTATTACTCCACCTTCATCTGCTACGACTTGTCGCTGTGGTAAAATTCCATGGATCTACTATCTGGTTTTCCTAAGCTCCCTTTAATACCCCGAGTGCTCCAATAAGATATTGTATCTATAGTCAAGCCGAACGATTCGTGATCTTGACCTGTTTGCCTCGCCTCTGAAGAGCATTGTCTATTATCTCCCCGACTACGTCCTGGTACTCCATCCCGTTATTTCTCGCGATCCAAGTAAACAAGGAGTAATCCGGCCGCATTCCGAATATCGGATTCACCTAGTGACATATTAGTATCTTCAGTGGAGGGTGAAGCACAACATTCGGTATTTTTGCACATCCCCACCCCAAAAGAAGCAAGACACACCTCAATCACATACGGCATGGCTCCCTCCGAGCTCAAACGGATATCAACCCTTCCACCATCCTTACATTCCAAGGCCTGGTACGCAGCCAGGCTAATTCTACACATCTCCTTCACCAAAGGGTCATTCGTGTCAACATGGACATGACCCATATCAAATCCCACGCCCCTACCAGCCTTGGAGAACCTCGTCGCGAAGTCAACTGAGAGATCCTCACTTTTCCGTCCCTCCGGGTTATACCACGTTACCTCCGCAGCCCCTAACACGCCGGCATTGTCGCCTTCCCGAGGATAGCGACGGTGAACTCTCGGCCCTCGAGGAATTTCTCGACTGGGATCTCTTGGTCCTTGAATTGGTGGCGGGGGTCCTCGACGACTCCTCGGAGGTCTTCTTTGCGGAGAATTTTGTTCGAGGGCGAGATGCAGTTTGAGGTGGATGTGGCTATTGGCTTTGCGAAGAGGGGGTAGGGGAGCTGGTTTCTATTGTGGACTTCTTCGCCGAGGCGGGGGACGATGATGAATGGGCTTGTTGGGATGCGGCAGTGGTCTAGGACTTTCTGTCCGGGGTGGAATATTTCATTAGCATCGGTTATCTCGGGAAGGATAGGGATATAGAATAGTGTTTTCTCGTTCTATTCACCTTCGTCTTTCCTTGTCGATCCCTATGGCGAGGGTGGCCGCATCGGAAAAGGTAAAGGGGATCTGGTAAGCTTCTAACAAAGCTGGAACTTGAGATTCCCGGGCGGAGCCGAATACCACCCTCGCTCTAATTGAACACTAGATCCCATTCCTTATGTTGCTCTGCTACCAAGTGCTTGACGAGGCATTTGATGCCGGGAACGTGAACTACGCAGTCTTGCTGTTCAGCGCCTTGGACCCGATGTATTTATACCCCTAGGAAGCGGTCAGGGAGGTGGTCGCAGTGAGGATAACGCCATATCCACAAGGATCCTGTCTATGTGTATTGCCAATTGCGGAAACGACCTTGTCGGATTCAGTCTCACGTACAACCACCTTCGAATAAAGCTCCAATGGACGTTGGAAGCCCTGAGCTCCTGTGCCCGATAAGCGGAAGTAGGGTAGCTTCGGTCACGTCACGATAAGCATCATGAGCTATTTCGGGTGTATTCTAACGCTAGTCCCAGAAAGGGATAGCCCATTCGACTCCTTTTCCGGTTTCTGCCTCAGGTTGCTTTTGTTGTATGGCTTAATTGTGCACCATCAACAACGGGAGTAGTTCCAACACTAAGCAGGCTCCGTTGGCCAGCACACATTATCATAATTATAATTGAGAGCGGAAACTACTCTTGCTTCCTTTTTACGGCCGTACTGGGGAAGTCACATTCATGCGCAACGATCGCTCTAGAAAAGTGCGCAAGGCACGACTACGACACGCATCATATCTTGATGCTCTCAAGTACGGCAGAGTCACCCTGTGACAGGGGATGCTCCGTTTCAATGGAGCGAATGAGTGCTTCGCTTTCCGCAGTTCGTGGCTGGATGTTGATCTCAAACGCGGCCAAGTGCCCAACGATGCCTGGCTGGTAATCCACGATGGGATCGATCTCCTTGCCACCCTTCACTGCCTTCCTTATCTGAAAGACTGCAAGGGAATGTGAAATCATGAGGAAGTTGTTAAGATCGGCCAGGACACGACCTGGGCAGATCCGACGACCGAATCCGAAGGCCAGCGTATGTGGATCACGTTCGGGAGTGTGGTCATCTGACTCCAAGAACCGTTCAGGGTTGAACGACATAGGATCGGAGTACACGTCGGGATCATGCGTGAGAGCCCTGTCCCCAGATTCAAATTAGAAAGAGGTCACTGTAGACAACAGAAAGGCCGTACCAAATGTTGGGGACCACCGGGACCCCCTTAGGGATCGAATACCCCTCGTAAATGTCATCTTTTGTGGCTGCGTGCATGATGCCAATCTGGACCACGGGGTTCCAGCGGAGGACCTCGTTGAAAAGCGCATTGATATAAGGTAAGTTGGCCCGGTCTTCGGGCATCGGTAGTCTAGGTCCGACAACGCGATCGAGTTCTTCCTGTGCCTTTCGCTGTGCATCTGGGTAGAGCGCCATGGCCAGAAAGAATGAGGAGATTGTGGATGCTGTCTGTCATTGCATTTAGTACGGTATCTCGTCCAACTTGTCTATTTGTATCCTCCCTCTTTTCCTATGAAGAAGTACGTACTGTGTCGTAGCCGGCCATGTAGGTTGCAGCTGCGGAGCGTTTGATTTCCTCTGCTTCCTCGGGAGTTATCTGCGCACCTGCCTGCTCAATCTGTTTGGAAACAAACGACGGCTCGAAGTCTTGCTTCCTCATCTGGTGCCGTACAAAGGCAAACGGCCTATCCGCCAGCGCGTTAAATCGGCGTCTATACTCACGGGCTTTCCGCTTGAATCCAGCCCCCGGCAACCAGCCAGGTAAATACTTCACTGAATATCAACCGTAAGCTACCAACCGAACACAAGAATATGGGTAACCTACAGGCAGGGATACTATCCACCAGCCAAGCTGCCGGCTGGTTGATCATGCCGAAACCTTCTGCAGCTGTTTCCACGAGGTGTATGAGCGGATCTTGACCATTTGGTTCAACCGTATAGCCGTACACGAGTTTCAGGATGATTGCTGCGACTGCACTGTAAACCGGCCGCATTAGCTGGCATTCTACTAGCTCTGGAAGTCCCGGATCTCCGCTGCACTCACGTATGAATATGGTCCCGGAGGTCCTCGGGCTTCCGCGATGTCCGCAATAGAAAGCGCCGTACCTCCACATCTAGCTGTGGATAGTACGATGACAATGCGATGTCGGAACCCAGCTGTAGATGCATCCGTTTACGCTGTCCGCGAACCGCAGCAGGGTCATTTCTCATCGTTAGAAAAATGTCTGCCCCCGCTCTGAGGTATCGGGTATATGTATTAGCGATGTGCACAAGATATGACGTCCATAGTACTTGGAAAATAGAGAAAAAAGAAAGAGAAAGGAGTTACAGCTCAGTAGCCATGACCATCTTCGGTCGAGATGAGTATCGCGCCGAGCGCTTTTCCAGTAATTCTATCGCGACCTTCACATCGTTCACGATAATGAGGGTATGTCCTACTGTTGTGATAGAACTAATGGGGCCTAATAGCCATTGGAACCAGCGACATCAGCATCACCAATGATTCTAAATGTGATATTTAGGGTGCGTTCCATACCGTACAAGTTCCGGTGCTTCATCCAGTGCTCCCAGTCTTTCCCGCCTGGTGGCGGGAGATCTTTCCCGATATTACCTATAATCGGTAGCCCTTTCGGACCTGGAGGGGGTGGTGGGGCATTGGTGTTCTTTGGCTTTATCAGGATATATACTCCTAGGATCCCTGCTAGGAGGACTAAAACGTTTAGACCATCCATCGCGGCGATCATTGCAATGAGGATACAGTGTAGCCTCGTCCTTTAGTGCGGGAAATGCAAGGTATTCCCTGGACACGCCTAGGTAGGTGTCTCGACTAATTGCCACAGAGCCTCAGAGGAGGTGAGATGAAAGTGCGGTGGAGGGGAAGCCAACGCTGAGTGTGAAACTGCTACTTAGTAGGTGCAGCACCTACTCCGTAGCTGGAGGTGAAAATGAGACCTTGCGTACATGTGAAGTAGCGGTTGTCCAGTAAGACGTGCGAGATTCCAAAAAGCTTATGTTACACTGCAGTTATTGGACCAATACTCGATGTATCTCCTGCACGCCTTCTGCCCAAGCGGTACATCCGGAGCGTTTCATTGGATGTAACCCTTGAACAGGCTCCGGATTGTCAGTACTGCTGATGTGTCTATGCAAATTGAGAGCGAATAGTAGCTATTGTTTATATTTGAACTTGCAAGATGCTGGAGTGGTGGAAGTGCTAGAGCACCTGACCTGATGAACCCTCATTTATACATTTTCCTTTTTGACAGTGACAGGTGGATTTAGCTGTGCTACAGTACATTTTCACATAATTATATGTCAGCTATAAGCGTTTTGGAAAATCGAACCCCTTGTATAATGCCGTGCATGCCAGCTCAGGATAAACCATATTTGTGAATTTAATCTGAGCTACAGGAATAATTCGAGAAAAACGACGGTCGGAAGCATCCAAACGAAAAGATTGAGCGGGACTCATGTGGGGCCGAGAGACACCGCGGATTCCGCGGCGAGCACGGAAATCAAGACGGCCGGAAGTATCGCACGACCTCTGTGGTACGGTACGGATTAAATGCAGGGGCAGCATAGGAGTGGTTTTCTATTTAAATGGAGAGACCACTCGAGGACTGCATTGTGTCCATGACTGATGGTTAGAGAATCTTGATACAAGAGATACAGAACCAGAATGATGGCGGCAATCAGCTCGGCCAATACTCTGTAAGTACTGGCAGTATATACTACCCACGGAGTGGCTGCCTTTCCATTTTAAGGACACCTGCTCATCTGAATAGCCATCAAGCAGAAATGCCGCGAAACCGTCGTGCCAATGGGTCTGCGAATGGTTCCGAAAAGTCGTTGTCGGAGTCATCTCAGCCAGAGAGCAGCTTCGAATTTGGTGGCCCGGCTGGAGTGAGTGCTGTGATGCTGGGATTTCCGTTGCTAATGTACTACATGTACATTGGCGCGAAGTTCTACGATGGCCGACCCCCACTTCCCCAGGGCGATGAGACCGTCGGTGAATTCCTCTACCATCTCGTCGATCTTGCCTATACCCACGCCTTCCCTCACCGACGAGCGTGGATCATCTATTGGACCTTCCTCATCCTACAAGGAACCGGATACCTCTTGCTCCCCGGAGTCTATGGAAAGGGGAAATGCTTGCCTCATTTGAACGGGAAGCAGCTGGACTACTACTGCTCAGCGCTGTCGTCCTGGTATATCACAATCGCTGGCTCGTTGGCTCTGCACTTTACCGGTATTTTCCGGCTCGATACGCTGATCAACGAGTTCGGGCCAATTATGTCGGTATCCATTTGCTCAGGGTTCCTCGTTTCTATAATCGCGTACGTGTTGGCACTGGCTAGAGGGGTGGAACATCGCATGACCGGTTCGCACATCTATGACTTCTTCATGGGTGCTGAGTTGAACCCTCGGCTCTTTGGGTGGCTCGATATGAAGATGTTCTTTGAAGTCCGAATTCCATGGTATATCTTGTTCCTGTTGTCATTGGCAACGGCACTCAAACAGTGGGAGGAGTTGGGTTATGTGTCAGGAGAAGTGTCGTTCTTGCTTATGGCACACTTTCTCTACGCCAATGCCTGTTCCAAGGCTGAGGAATTAATCATCACTAGCTGGTAAGTTTAGTCACAACGGTCCCGACTGAAATTCCCACAACTAACCGCACACAGGGATATGTATCACGAGAAATGGGGTTTCATGCTCATATTCTGGAATCTTGCTGGAGTTCCTATGAGCTACTGTCACTGCACCCTGTACCTTGCGTCTCACGACCCATCCACATATCGTTGGAACCCAGCAGCATTGACCGCGCTGTTCGTAGCGTATCTCTTCGCGTACTGGGTCTGGGACACGTGCAATAGCCAAAAGAACATGTTCAGAGCCCAGGAGCGAGGTTTCTGGATCGATCGGAGGACATTCCCTCAGCTCCCCTGGAAATTTATCGAAAACCCCCAGAAGATTCCTACTACGACTGGTGATTCCATCTTGTGTAGCGGCTGGTGTAAGCTTCCCTGGTTCATATTTGTGCTGGATCAATAATGCTGACGAGATGCAAAGACGGTTTGGCACGCAAGACGCATTATACTTGCGATTGGTTTTTCGCCTTTTGCTGGGGGTTGGTAACCGGATTCAACTCGCCATTCCCATGGTTCTATCCGGTGTTCTTCACTGTGATGATTATTCATCGCGCGGCTCGGGATATTCAGAGATGCCGTGAGAGATACGGCGAGGCGTGGGAGGAATATGAGCGCCGCGTTCCTTATCTTTTTATTCCCGTAAGTTATCATGAACTGTTTTGCATACTCTGGCTAACCGTGTGTCCACAGTATGTCATCTAAACTACTGAACTATATCCGGGTTCGTGACGGGTGAGCGTATCTGGTAGTTAAATAGTATTATATCTGTGTGTATGATAGTCGTAAATATCAGATTTAATAATTTCAAAAATGTCAACCAACGGGGTCGTTCATGTAATTCGAATTTAATATATCCATCACGGATCGATTTGCCCCGATGAAGTCGTTCAGAAACATGGAAATGTCTGCCTGGCTCATCGTGGAATCGAAAGTATCTTCAGGCCACGACACATCGGGCAGGGAGATATTGGCCGGGCCATTGATGGTAGTGGGAATGACAAGGGAGCCATCCTGATGCTGCTCTAGGCCCATCAGTGTCTGTTGGGACTCTACGAGAACCTGCGCAGCCCTGGCAAAAGCCTCGCAGATGGTGTATAAATGCCTTGATCCATGAGAAAGCCCCTTGATCAGGTCCAAAGATTTTACTGTCTCCTGCAGGAGAGTCAGGTCCGCATTGTTGGCGGTGGTAATTGCATGTGTGAAGACTATCACAAACGGTGCAAATGACGGATACAGCAGAATCCTACATCCGAATCAGCGCTATGTCCAGATAAATGAGCAAGAGGGCTACGAACCAATGGACATATTCTATTTGCTTATGGGTTTGGCGGCCGCGAAAATAGTTGAAGCATTTAAGGTGGCTATGTAAGGCTAGCGTGGCAGCTTCGTAGCATCGAGACGAGATCGCCATGGCATTACGGGGACGTGTTTCGGCCCGGTAGATAACGGTCAGTACGGAATAGGTGATGAAGTCAGCACAAGCGGCCATGCCATGCAATGAGTCGGCGTAGAGACCCGCGCTCACGTCAATCTGCGAAGAAATGAGTTAGCTGCAGGTGCATACGGTATTTGAGGTATCATACGGCGAGAAGTTTATCCCGAACGACAATTAGATCCAAGGCAAGTTTTTCAATGGCACTCAGCCTCTCTTGGTCACTAGCTCTGGCAGCGGAAGCAGAGTATAGATCATCATAAACCCGTCCCTGAATGGTCGCAAATTGGACAGTGACGAGGGTCATCAGATCCCATGAGCGGTATTGTTCATGATTAGAAGGTGCGAAAAGTTCTGTGTCGATGTCATGATCCTGGAAATGGGAGGCGAACCCCAGATTCAGGGATATATTCTTGTCAATGGTGTAGAGCGACCAAAAGACATGCCGCTTTGTTTCGGCCAGAGCAGATGAGTCACTCTTGGTGGTACAGTTCCTGTGTAGACCGATGGTTTGGCACATGTTGAAAGCAAGAGATAAATATGTCCAACACCGCTGAATATCAAATTCTTCCTGAGCTTTGATTATCTGCTGTTGTCAGCGCGAGTTTGGAGGGATGCGACGATCACTTACACCAATAAGTAGTGCTTGGATCTTTTCGATTGTCGGGTCCGCTATCATCTCATAGCTGTTCAACCCAGAATAGAAGCGATGTTCGCAAAGTTTCGCGATAGATGATAGGTCAAAGCGGGAGAGGTCGGGATGCCCTTCATGGAGATAATCCCGGATGATATAATACAACAAGCCATACAACAGCGTCAAGGAGCCTACAGGGACAGGATTAAGTGGAAAGTAAATAGATTGGCAAAGGGATTCCACTTGCATAAAGTCTCTCCAAGAGTGGCTAACGAGGAAGAACGGAGGTTTTGCTGCCCAGTCAGTTGATGCAATAACAAGCGGAGATAAAACCCAAACCTTTCACAGCACGCACTACTGATACGACTATATCAACCGGAAGAAATGGTTCCGTAGTTTGCGAAGTCGAGACTAACCCCGCCTCGGTCGGCTGTTCATGGGAGAAGGGGTGTTCCTTGGCGAGACTATTTTTTAACGACGACAAAGCAGCGGATACATTATCACTCAGCCCAGAATTTTGCGTTGTAGAGATAGCAGACAATGCCGCATCTTTAGCCAAGAGAGTCTCATGATGGAAGGACGACTGCCCTTCGAATGGCAGTGCGGTGTGAGTAGAAGACACGGGAACCGCAACCGAACCAGCTGCGGTCGTCGAAGACTGCGTTATTTGCGCCAGTGTTTGATAAATGACAGTGAGTTGCTCTTGGATAGCATCGAACTTTTGCTCGCTATCCTCTTGGTTAACCGGACAGCAATGCAAGAGCTCATCCATTGCTGCTTACTATTGGCCTGACACATTCCGCCGGGGTTCTGAGACATTGGCGGATATTCCAGCTAGCCTGCAGGGAATCCCCAAGGCACCGCAGCTGGAACACGGAACAGCCTTGTCGCATTTGATCTGTTGTGGGTTAGTCGTATGAAGCATGCCTCCGAATGGGTTGTTATCTACATACCTTTCGGACTCGGCAATTGTCACACTCCTACACGTTAGTGGTGAAATTCGGCTACAATTGGATGAAAACTTACCGCACGAGCACGGAAAGAATTTTTGACAAGGGAATGAGTCCCGTCAGCCATTTGTGGATATCAGACAGACTAGGATCTGTGTATATGGATTGATCTAGTAGGGATGAGCAATAAGTAGTAGTTAACAATGGGACGGATGACGGAAACAGACGGTTACCCGAAAGGGAATAACACGTCAGGTGATCTCACGGTAACCGGCATCGCCATTCACCTGTTTGGGGTTAGCGTCTCTAATGGGCGTGACATTCCTAATTGGGACAAGAAGCATCAGTCCCCCCAAAAGAATATTCATACTCCAAGTATCTTCTCCTTCCATGAGTCTTTTTCTTCCTCTCGGTAATTTTTCCGATATCCGACCCTTTCATCCACTCAGCCTTGACACGGGGTAATACCCCCGAATGCCGCTAGAACTCCTCTCCTCTCCTCGTACGATGGATCTGCAAGCATTCCGGCTAAACTTAGTTATGCCCTGATTCATGGCAATTTCCCCGCAATGATATTTTCCCGTCAAACTTGCCAAGGTGCTTGTCGGAAAAACTTGGAGGAAATCGTGGTGGACGGTCAAGCACCCCAC
Source organism: Aspergillus hancockii (assembly GCA_001696595.2). NCBI lineage: Eukaryota > Fungi > Ascomycota > Eurotiomycetes > Eurotiales > Aspergillaceae > Aspergillus > Aspergillus hancockii. The sequence continues at coordinate 144,411 of MBFL02000030.1, forward strand.
GTTTACCCCGGATTAATATAGGCTGAATAGAGAATGTTAGCGTGGGGATGGGGATCGGGATCGGGAATTGATCTGAAGCAGATCTCGGTATTTATATCTCCCTTGTTTTCCTCATGGGAGTAGCAAGTATCGCAACACGGACACGATGCGGTGGCCATTTCTAGCGGCCTTCTTTGGGCTTGCATGTCTTACTGCAGGAGAAAATGGTCTCGATGGCTGGCTGCGATATGCTCCCGTGCATTGTGACAAACACTGCCAGCGGGCGTTACCGTTACGCATTGTTACGTTGAACAGCACCGGGTCTAGTCCTATAGACACAGCTAGCCAGGAACTTCAGAGAGGCCTAGAGGATATCGTGGGCAGACGTGTGCCTATCAAACGGTCGAGTTGTGATTCTCATTCATCAATTATGATAGCCACCGTCGAGCAATACCGCCAAGCCTGTAACAAAACGACTGATGTACCCGCCCTTGACAATGATGGCTTCTGGCTTCGTCGGTATGGTGATACTGTCCAGATTCTGGGAGAGAATGAACGGGGTGCATTATATGGAGCTTATGAGTATCTCTCACTTCTTGGGCAAGGAAACTTCTCCCAAGTCGACTACTCGACCAGTCCACACGCGCCAGTTAGATGGGTGAATCAGTGGGATAACATGGACGGAAGCATCGAGCGTGGCTATGCCGGCTCATCTATCTTTTTTAGCGGTGGCCAGATCGTGGAGGACCTATCGCGCGTCAAACAGTATGCTCGCCTGCTAGCGTCAATTCGTATCAATGGCATTATCGTCAACAATGTCAATGCCAATGCTACGCTCTTGACCACGCAGAACATGGATGGGTTGGCTCGCATTGCCGATGTTTTTCGACCGTATGGAATCAAGATGGGCATTTCTTTAAACTTTGCTTCGCCAGATACTCTAGGTGGGCTAGGGACCTACGATCCGCTTGACCCTTCTGTCATCACCTGGTGGGCCAACGTCACTGATCGCTTATATGAGCGTGTACCAGACTTGGCGGGCTACTTGGTGAAGGCCAGCTCGGAGGGACAACCAGGCCCTGACACTTACAATCGCACATTGGCCGAGGGAGCTAACGTATTTGCAAGGGCCCTACAACCACACGGTGGCATCCTCATGTTCCGTACCTTTGTATATGACCACCACATCAACGAGTCGATCTGGACAAATGACAGGGCGAACGCACAAGTGGACTTCTTCAAAGAGCTGGATGGTCAGTTCGAAGAGAATGTGATTCTGCAGATCAAATACGGGCCCATTGATTTCCAAATCCGGGAGCCTGTATCTCCTCTATTCGCTAATCTTTATCAAACGAACGTGGCGATTGAATTGCAAGTCACTCAAGAGTACCTCGGCCAACAAGATCACCTCGTCTATCTGCCCCCGCTCTGGAAAACAATTCTGGATTTCGACCTGCGCATTGACCAAAAACCGTCAGTAGTCCGGGACATCGTTTCGGGACAACATTTTGATCGGCCACTAGGGGGGTGGGCAGCAGTGGTTAATGTTGGCACAAATACAACCTGGCTAGGGAGTCATCTGGCAATGTCTAACTTGTATGCTTATGGTCGTCTGGCGTGGAGCCCAACAGATGACTCCGAAGCTATTCTGCAAGACTGGATTCGCCTCACTTTTGGACGAGACCAGCACGTGTTAGACTCTATTACCAACATGTCTATGGAATCGTGGCCCGCGTACGAGAAATACTCAGGCAACCTTGGAATCCAGACACTCACAGATATTCTGTATACGCACTACGGCCCCAACCCCGCGTCACAGGACGGCAATGGCTGGGGGCAGTGGACCCGTGCCGACAGTGACACTATTGGCATGGATCGCACTGTTAAGAACGGCACTGGAAATGCGGGTCAGTATCCAGCCGAAGTAGCACAAGTGTACGAGGATATTGACAGCACCCCGGACGACCTCTTGCTGTGGTTTCACCACGTTCCTTATACACACCGTCTCCACTCAGGCAAGACCGTCATTCAGCACTTTTACGACGCACACTACGACGGAGCAGAGACAGCACAGGGCTTTGTTTCTCAGTGGGAATCTCTCAAAGGTCGGGTTGACGAGCAGAGATTCAACGAGATGCGCACTCGTTTGATCTACCAGGCAGGGCATTCAATTGTATGGCGCGATGCCATCAACAACTTCTACTGGAATCTGTCTGGTATAGCAGATGAGAAGGGACGAGTCGGCGATCACCCATGGCGCGTGGAGGCGGAGTCTATGAGCTTGGATGGCTACGATGTGTACGACGTTGGTCCGTTCGAAGCTGCATCGAAATACAAGGCGATCGTCACGACGTCCAATTCCACCACTGGCACAGCCGAGACGAGGCTCGAGTTTCCTTCAGGGACATATGACCTCGGTGTTAACTACTATGATATGTATGGTGGAAAGTCGCAATGGACAGTGTATATCAATGACCGGGTCGTGGGACGTTGGGACGGAAACAACGAAGACGTTTTGGGCCATAATCCTTCTATCTATATCGATGGCCACTCTGCCACCCGCATCACTTTCCGGGACGTGAGCATCCGGAAAGGCGACCAGTTGAAAATTATAGGGGTGCCCGACGGCATTGAGCCTGCTCCTCTGGACTATGTGGTACTGCTTCCTCCTGATATCGTGGATTAGCCTATATGCGCAGCTCTACAGCCTCGGTGATTGAGGAGGCTTGGCCCAAGATTAAGCCAAAATGCTCCCTAGGTTAGCTCATTTTCCCTGTCGAAACCTAGTATAGCGTAGTATATAGCTTAATAAAGTACTGGGCTTACGGGGTTCTGATTGAGCTTGTTCTGGGTATATGAACAGAGTTTGAATGTGAGGTTTAGTCGGCTATGGCTACGTTACAGCCATCTCTCGGGTTGACCAATAAATAAGTGATGGTTGAGTTCCTTCAGTGTTGAATCCGATACCACAAACGCAATGTTTACCTTCGATTCCTATACTGCATACTGGGACAGTTTTGGCGTGATCCGGAATATCTAAAAATTCTTCATGGAACCCGAACTGGTGGCTAAAAGGTTGAAGAGGAGCTCGTGGATCGAACGCCGCGACAGCTGAGCTGTTTCCATACAGGAAGGGTAGTAATCTAGCGATTTCTGCCATCTTGGTCACTATTCCCCATCTCGTGTCTAGTTTATGGTAGCGAGGCCAGACTGAGAAGGCCATCATCAGAATTCATTTATCTCCTTCAATACCATCGGTGTTGACACTACATCGGTAGAAGTGAAATGAGTTTGAGCGACAAATCAGATTAGCATAGGACAGGACAGAAGAACCGAGCCAGATCTGAGGGTGAGAGAGGTATTGGAGGATGATTATTAGGACTTTCGAAGGCAGCCTCAACAGGGAAGATACACCGCATTTGGCTGTTTCGGGCTGCCAGAGCAACATGGTGTTTGCTGGTGCGGGAGGACCTTTCTGCGGCCTGATTGACATGAACGGGTCTAAACAAACTACGAACACATTTTAGTTGGAGGTAATAGTTGCCAACTACCGAGACTCACTTAAAAGGTGTGTTTTTGCATTGGGCCTAAAGTTGTTTTCCCGGTCAGGCTGCATTGCTTGGCAGAGCTTAAATACCTGCCGAGGTCAAATCTCCGACCCTGTAACCTCACTAAAGGGGCGGTAACAGGGCGCATGGGTGAGGAACGCCTCGACCGGGGTGAAATAGGGAGAGGGGATTAGCCGAATTTGTGTTTGCTGGTCATGCGATGTCAGGCTTCTCGATTGTTGCGGGGACGCATCCTTATTGAGGCGAAGAAAGCCAACATCCACCCGGTTGTCTCTGATCGGGACTTTTGGCCCGTTAGAAGGTATATTCAAAGTGACAAAGAGTATGTGGTGAAGTACGGCACCTGTATTAATATCCTGCGTCCAAATCGCTTGACAGATCCCACCAGATACACTGACATGAAGTCTCCACCGGCGCCTTTACGGAGTATATATGTACTACCACATTGTCCTATTCCCGATTATAGTCTTGCCTATACCCCGGCGATGAAACGCAATAGTCGACAGAGCGAAAGCCAGTGATATAGTATGACCATGCGGCTTATGTAGAGAAAAAAGAAAAACCTATCCCCCCAAGTAGTTGAGGGATGAAAGAGGTATGAGCATGTATGCATTCTGGAAGTAGGCTGTATCGAGTATATGAGTTACTGTGTCCATCATTTGCAGAACCCCTCACCAGCATACTCAGTGTATAACCCGAATTAGAGAACATGGGCACCAGCGTGCGTTATTTATCCGGGGCACGAACTTTGTAGAAGAAAAGAGACAAAGATGTTGAGGGGGGTAGGAGGGGTGGGAAGTCTTCCTTATATACTGCTAGTGAGTCCTGCCTGAGGATATTCTAGTGTTATCCTGGAGAAGGACTTGGCCTCATAGACGACGGCAGATCTTCAGCTCGGAAGAAGGGATGTACGAAACTAGACTTGCGAAGTATTGTGGACTCCCAACGATGATTCTTGGGAATGATAACCGGATAGCAGCACAGAATACCAGGTTCCAATTTTTAATGACTCAACAATCCCAAGCTATCGGTGGCGATGTATAGGAAGATTATTGCACGTGCTAATCTCCATTAGAGACATAAACGCGCACAAGGCATATGCATAACCTCTTATATTGAATGAAGTAAACCGGGCGGAGAAAAAACTATGCATGATCAATCATATAGTGAAGCTTGTAGTATGAAACTGCAACCACTCCACTCCGAGCCAATAAGACATCGGGTAATAGACGATGGAACAAATAGCAGTTAGAAGACTACCCGGCTAGTGTTGGTGGATATAGACTATAGAAGTAGTCCTGGCACTAATCAAGTAGCACCGAACTAGTCACTAGTAAATGACCATCCATCGCCGACGGGAATACACTTAGTAGTTTTATACAGAGCCAGCACAATGATAATGTGACAATGAATATGAAAAAATGAATATACATAAAAATTAAAAGGGTTTGAATAATACTACCTACTACTCTACATTGCTTTGGCAATCAGCCCCCTCAAACAACCTCCTGCCCCTGCAAATCCCACTTAACGCGAGCAACACCACCCTGTCCCACCATCCACACCTCCCGATACTCGTTAGCATCAGTCCAGACAAAGTTATTAACCGTGAAATTCGTCTGCACCCGCACAATCATCTCGCCGTACTCGTCCATAACGCTCAGCCCTTCCCCAGTAGCAGTGACCACGAACCCGTTGCGCGCAACCTTAAGCCCGTCGGGCACGGCGCCAATCGCATCATAATAGATAGGCCGCTTGTTGCTGATCGCGTGCCCGTCGTCGATAAGGTCGAATTTGTAGATGGTCCGGACTCCCGTGCTGTTGAAGAGGATGCCCATGGCGCCGGGACTAGGTACGTCCGGGGAGATCGGTGCCGCGAGACCCGCTGCCTCGGTGTCCGTGATGTAGATGTGGCGGCGGTCGGGGCTCATTGCGATTCCGTTGGGCGAGCGCATCTCGTCGTTGACGATGACAGTTGAGCCGGTTTTCGGGTCGAAGCGGTAGGTCGCGGACTTGAGCTGCGGCGGGATGTCCGAGACTTCGAGCCACCAGCTGTAGTAGGGGACTGTGAACCAGACGAAGCCGGTCTGCGGGTCGACGATGACGTCGTCGCAGTCGGCGAAGGTGAGGCCGTAGTAGTTGTTTAGGAGGGTGGTGGACTTGTTGGTTACTGGGTCTAGGGTTACGATGCCCGGGCGTTGTTGGCCTACGCCGGGGACGGACTGGTTGCTTCCTGCAGTGGAGAAGTAGATCTTGCCGTCGTGGTAGAAGCCGCCGTTGGGGACGTAGATTGGTGGGTCGGCGAGGTATTCGGAGAGTGTTGGTGGGGTTTGGTTGAGGTCGATTAGGAATTGGGGGAGGCTTGTTGAGAGTTGGGAGAAGAGGATGTGGTTGAGTCCCGGGATGAAAACGGGCGCCTCGTGGAGGTAGTATGGGCTTACGGGGAAGACGAATTCCACGCTAGGGGAGTCGCCTAGGACTGTCTTGCCGCGGGCTTCGTCGAAGACGATGAAGTCGGCTGTTGAGACGGTTTTCCATGAGACGTCTGATGATACCTCGGTGTCGCCATAGTTGTTGGCGACTGAGCCGTTAGGTGCTGCGCGGTAGAAGGGGTATGGAAGCTTGGCGGCGTGTTGGTCTAGACAAACTGCTCCTGGTGCGATACAGGAGCGAGCTATGGGGCTCGCTGTCGCGGATGCAGTGGATGGCAATGTCGTTGTTTGATCTGCTGCGTTGGCAAAAGCCACGGCTAGCGCCATAGAGAGGATATGATTCATCATGGTGAGGTATAGCTGAGGGTGAGAGGTGGAGAACTGATTTGATGAATGATAGATGCTCTAACAAAGGGCGACATGCTTAAGATTTTATAGTAGCTGGAGTTCGAGTCTTTGGATATGGCGGAGCGGAGTTGTATGGACGACCACTTTGCACTAAATTCTAATAGAAATGGCGGACCAACTTGCCAAGCCATCGGTGATTTCAAAATTTTCCTTAGTTCTCTTCTATCATAAATGATTTGTTACATCGTTTAGATCAAGGGGCCAAAAATGATCGGATTGTAGGGTTATGCGGGTCTCGTGCGAGTGACTGACTTCCGTTTTGTTATGTACTGTCGCATTTGGTCCGACACCGTTGACTGCCACATTATCATTATTGTATAGCAATAGCATCGGTATTAAGTGAGAGATTTGGTTTCTTACGTTAATATCCACTGTGGCCCATTCCCCACAAGGCTCCGCTCTCCAGGAACCTCTCTGCTGCTGGAGGTATGCGCCGCGGCCTGAGGCATCCAGGGTTTCGCCATCACGCAGTTCATTGTCTCGGAGTTGAATGGTCGGTGGATCCTCAATGCTGGGTATTCAATGACAATGAAGTGGAAAGGCAAGATTCCTCCGAGTATAGGAGACATACCCGAGACCATGCGCGATCAGGTAGACTAGATACTCAAGCTTAAACTCTACGTGGTCATGTGGAGCTCAACTTAGAGCGAAGGCAAACAAAAGCAACCATGGCAGACAAAGCACAGATGCCGGCTGTGATGTGTTAGATATGGACTCCACAAACCAGAGACGGAGAAAAAAAATAAAAATAAATATATAAACCTGAATGAGAATATAGATAAAAATAAACTCACCGAGCACACAGTTCATCGAATAGTACCCAACCTTATCATTGAGTCCGCCCGCCAGAATAGGACCGACAAAGTTCCCCAGTGTCCAGGCAACGCCAACAATCGCCAGAGCTCGCGACTTTCCGCCATTGGGGCCAAAAGCTCTAGGATGCTCTTGGCGCAACTCGTTCACGGCCACTGTCAATATGTCAATCTATACCCATAGCAAGCTGATTGGTATCAGAGGAGAGATAGTCGACCCACGTGTAGCTTCGATGGCCCCGGCCCCACTCAAAAAGGCAGATTGGAATCCGATTAAGACTAAGAACACCACATACAATATCGGTCCTCGATTGCCCACATTCATACTAGGGTACTTGGCATTTCCGGGTGCCCCCAAAAGCCATATTAAGGGGGTAAGGCTAGTAAATGCAAAGGAAGTAGGTGCCCGTGTGCCTACGCGGTCTTTTAACCAACCAACAAAGGGGGCTGTCACGAGCCGCGGAGCTTGGAGGGCAGCAAACATAAGGCCCGAAGGCATTCCGCCCCAATGAAAGACCTCGCGAACATGTAAGGGAAGGGTAGCATTGAAGGCTGTGACCAACAGACCCGAAATGAAGTTGCAGTATATCCCGCCAATGAAGTTTCGTTTGCGGAAGATACACCGGTAAAAGCCCGGTCCAGCCCTATCGGTGGTGAGTGTAGACTCATCCGGCTGATTTCTGAGAAGAGGAGTCTGTTCGGTATACGTGTTGCGGTTCAAATTGGTGTCATTCAGGATAGGCTCTAGCTGCAATGTTAGAGTGTCTGGTCTCGCTAAACAGCAAGCAAAGCACTGAAGGATAAGGTAACCGAGCCTACCTGTGTCGTTTGGGTGTGGCTGTTCCACCATTAACAGACGAATAGCGATATCCAGGCCGATAATGCCAAAGGCAGTGCACCAGGCTACCCAGTACCCAGCTAGTTGAAACAACACACCTGATAATGTAGGCCCAACAGAGGTACCCACAGCAGCCGCCATGGACACGACAGTATAAATCCTTCCCATATTTTCTAAGTGAACATTATCTGCGACAGTGGAGAGCCCTACTACCCATAGAATGCTAGATGCGAGACCTTGCACAAAACGGCCAATGAAAAGTACAATCACTGTATCACACCATTAGTTAGAAGTCGAAATCAAAAAGGAATGCCCTTTGTTGATGACATACAGGAGGTCCCAAGGGCAACGCATAGCGCACTAAGAAGAGCAAGTACGAGCGCTGACAGTAACCAATTGCGCTTACAGGCTGACTTATCGGCGAAGTGTCCCAGCGGAAGGCGGACGACCACAGAGACAGCTGCAGTCTCGGCCAGGAGCCAGGAGCTTACGCTTTGAGTATATGATGGGTGTAGGTGTAATCGATCCTCAATCATATAGGGGAGGATGGGAACAATGAAGCTGTAAAGAAAAGTATCTACCGTCGAGATCGGGCATTTACTGGTTAGTTCCGAGGACATCCAGACGTCAGAGAAGGGACGCGAATACCGGTAAACAGAGCTATGGCCATCGCACTAATAATGAACCACGATGAAGACCGCCAGTTGTAGCCCCGCACTTGCGGCGACGTTGTGATATCCATAGTCTATCGTTTAAAAAGGGGTGGTATGCTGTGATCTCGAGAGGATACAGCGTTACTCAATGTGTTGAAATTGTGTGCGTCGGTTTCATTTACTTTGATGGTTGAATCGGAGCTGTGGAATGTTGCTCGGTGGCGAATGATAGATGTCAGCATTCCGCAGTGTTGCGGCTTGATCCGAAATCCACATATTTCTGCTTCCCTTTCCGTCTTTGTAACAGGTTTGGATGCCCTGATGTGCGATTTTCTTAATCTCATTTTACATATCAGCGTGTTGGTGTTCGTAGTAAGTAATATGCGAGTATCCTGGACTTGAACGTTGGCGTTGGATAAACAGCTCATGGTGGCGTTTCTCGGCTGTATGTCCCTCATTAAACTTGATGGAGAATATAATGCTTTAAAGGTTTTATAAACTATCTAGGATCTGAGCTGAAGACTAAATACTGGAGCAAATAGGCGAGGATCAACTGGATGCCTTATATGGCTGACAGATACTGATATTATGCGTACGCAGAACTCCGCTTGCGTGAACTCCATTGACCTCGATTTTACTGAGCACAGCATTCCATGCCCATGACCTTGAAGCCCAGTGCGCCATATGTTTAACCACAGTACTTATAACGCGTCTTAGGAGCTGAACAGAGGGATCACCTGCTGTGTAACATCCCCACAAAGCCGAGTCGGCTCCACAAGACTAGTTTGCGGAGAGGACGATCACTCAGGCGGGCACCCCGCATATCTGTTGAGTCGGTACTGGCAGCCCAGCTTTTCACCCGGTGGCTTATTGTATGTGACACCTTTCTTCAATTGCTCATCTGGACTTTCCGAGTACGGTTCCATCGTGGTGTCTTCGACATCGGCCAAACACAACTAGGTCGGGCTCCGTCCGCACCCTCAATCAAAGGTCATACCGATATGATTATGTGGTTCTCGATGCTATTGACAAAGGACTTCGGCGCATCGAGTAATGGTTCAGCGTCAGCTATAGACAGGTTGATGATCGCCTGAGCGTAAGGTAACCGTAGCTGTGTATTTGGAAAGCTTGCTAAAGATCCCCGGATGTCTATGCCGATACTATCTGCCGTTGCCTTGACGGAGTAGGTCATGAGGCATCGTTGCGGCGCATGAGGGCGGACCAAGTCTTCAAGACTAGTTGCGGGGACGGAGATCGTAGCAATGGTTGCTTGGTACACCGGCAAGGGTTTGGTATAAATATGAGTGCCCATCATGAAGATCAAACCAGACTGTTACTACTACGGGCATTGAATTATGACGGCATATCCTTATACTCCTATACATTATGCGTATTAACTGCGCAGCTGTCACCCTGAGAACAGCACGTTGACTAGTGAGCTAATTACTGAGTACATCAGGGCTTCCAGGGAGATAAGCTTGGGCCTTGCTCTGTTGAAACTGTCACAAATAACTTTCCTGGCGGTGGCCCCATGGAGAATGGCGAGGACTCTCATTTCACCTATGGCAAGAATCAAAAATATCCCGGCAAGAATTTCCAAGAGCACTTGATTCCTTTCAAGGCGGCTATCGCTGCCGGTGCTACTGAAATCATGCCGTACTACCCCCAACCCATTGGCACGGAGTACGATGCTGTCGGCTTCTCGTTCAACAAAGAGATTGTGACCGACCTGCGGGCTGAGCTTGGGGTCGGGGGCATCGTGTTTACTGACTGGGGACTCATTACAGACAGTGTGATTGCGGGGCAAGATATGCCTGCCAGAGCGTGGGGTGTAGAATCTCTCACTGAGCTGGAGAGAACAGCAAGAATTCTCGAGGCTGGATGTGACCAGTTCGGGGGTGAACAACGCCCGGAGCTGGTTGTTCAACTTGTTCAAGAAGGCATCTTTTTAGAGGGCCGAATCGATACTTCCATCCGCCGTCTTCTCAGAGAAAAATTTATTCTCAGTCTATTTGAAGACCCCTTCGTTGACCGGAGGCAGCTTCCCGTGTCGTTGGAAATGATTACTTCGTCCGCCTGGGCCGAGAAGCCCAGCGTAGATCCTATACCCTGCTCAGCAATAGGAAGAATCTTGTCCCGCTCAAGCATCTTGATGAAAGTACAAAGTTCTACATCGAAGGCTTTAACGCAACCTTTGTAGAAGCCTGGAACTATATCGTTGTCGATACACCCGAGGAAGCCGATTACGCGCGCTACTGCGGTACAACGCCCCTTACGAGCCTCGCTCTGGTAGCTTTGAAGCCCAGTATCACGCCGGTTCGCTCGCGTTTAACGAAACAGAGCAAGTACATCAGGCTCGAATATATTCAGTTGTACCGACTCTCGTTGATATCGCTATGGACTGTCCTGCGGTCCATTCCGAAGGTTGTCGAGCTGGCCACGGCCATATTCGCGAATTATAGTAGTGATAGTAACGCGTTTCTGGATGTTTTGTTTGGCGTTAGAGCCTGAGGGTAGGTTACCGTTTGATTTGCCGGGTTCAATGGAGGCTGTTTAAGTGCAAATGGAAGATGTGCCGTTTGACACGAGGAACCCGGTTTTTTAGTATGGGCATGGGTGGAGATATGTCAATCGTTGTGCGGATAGTAAGCAATGCTCCTAGGATAAGGTCTTCTAGCCTTGTAAGGCAGTTTGCTATTTCAACGAAGGGCTAACAACCGGTTATCAGGTTCAGTGTATTCCGTCTGTCTATTTGAATTAGAGGTTACAAGTTTAGTATAATTACACTGTTATGAATACAGCTCCTCCATCGCAAAGGCAAATCAAACCAGGAGACCAATTTAATAAGAGCACTCCTTCTGCGCTCCGTTGGTATAGAAGTGATCCTCGTCGATCTTGATCCACTCAGCATACCAGGTTTTGCCCATATCGGATGTCGTCAAGCCGCTGGAGGTGGCGTTCCACAGGTTAAGTTTCTCGCCGAAGTTGGGATCGGCCTCGCTGAGGTGAATGGTGAGGTTGTTCCAGCTGTATCCGTTAACGGTACCGCAGGTGTTCAGGTAGCATTCATTGCTGGAGTAGAGGTATGAAGGGTTGATGGATTTATCTGACGTAGTTTTAGTTTTCCTGAGTATCATCGAGAAGTTCGGTTGCTGGAGACATACCATCAGATTGCTCGGAGATCTGCTTTCCGTTCAGGAACACTTGCTGGGTGATCTTGTTGGTGGAAGAGTCGGAGGTGACTATGTTGTTAGTCCGCTGCTTTCGGAAGACGAGAGCTTGAGAAGGTCGAGGGTTAGAATTTGGCCATACTGGTGAAGTCAAGCTGCGAGTCGTTGGGGACAGTAATATATGGCTGTTGTACTTGGCCAGCTATGGAATCGTGTTAGCTTTGTTGGGTGGTCTCGGGGAGTTGAGGGAGTAACGTACACAGATGGTAAGTGCTAGTAGCGACACACCACTCCTCAGTCGTAGCTGGACAGGCCCTACGATTGAGTTAGCACCAGTCTTCGATCTACCCGACTTTAATTGGTAGTAACACCGGATCAGACGCACTGAGACTCCTGGTCTGGCGACCAGTTTAGCAAAGGCTGGAACAAGTCTGCAGCCTGATCCGACATCGAGGCAGAGATACCGATCCAGATCGACAGCCACGGGGCATCATTGGCCTTCTCCTGGGTAGTACCGCAAGGGACAGGCGGAGGAGTAAGCGAATAGGTAGCCTTGGTGATTTGGGCGTTGTTGCTTGTAGGACCGATAGCAAACATGTTACCGAAGTGCCAGTCTTCGTAGAGGGCCGAGGCGCGCAGCGCCATAGCAAGGGGGACTACAACGTAGGTAGAACGCATTATTACCAAACAATGTCAACGAAAAGAACGGATTACAGAGAGGAAAATGAATGAGAGTGAAAGAATGATAATTATGACATGCTGAGGGAGTATCTGGAGTATATAAACCCTCAACATATGTGGGTCATCGGAAATTGTTTCAGGATCCACTCTGGGTCCATCTGATACTGAACAGAGACAATCTCTAACAAGCTTACTTCCTTACTCGGGATAGGATACGACATTCACGGGAAGACTAAATATGATCAACGGTTTGTTGACGTTCTACTGGTGGAACCCCTTCACTAGCTAACGACCAAGAATTATCGTGCTGAGTGTTGTGAGACAGGAGCTGCAGTGCTTGATTAATATTTGAAAATCCCGAGGATTAGTCGAACGGAGTACACTATTTAATATCAACATATCAGAGGGGTTTATTGATCACTCATGCCTTTCAAACGAGACACTAACAAGGGATCCTGAGGTGATCTATATAATATTCCGGGAGTAGTAGTATTGCGCTGACCATGGCCTCTGTCATACCGTACGATTGTTTTATTTTTTTTTTTTTGTCAACTCTTACGCTCACGATCTCTACCAACGAGGACCTTTCGTCTCTCTATACCTAAAGAACCCGTTTGATGGAAGGCCACCGGTCTGGACCTTCCCACTGGTTGCAAGGAATGGGGTAGATAAAAAAGAAGACTCTACATTCACTCTTCCTCATCTTCCTTAACCTCCTCCGCAATAGAAAGGTCACTTGCAACAGATGAGCCAAAAAAAAAAAAGACACCAGGGCTAATTGCAAATGGATACCCTGAACTGCTTCATGTGTGATCGAGGAATAGGGATAAAGTGTAGCTCTGTTAGCGTGAGATCAACATGGAACCAGACATTCGGTTCAAGCCAGCTAACTTGATAATAGATCTTGACCCTCAACTTACAGACCAACAAACTCGTGCGTAGAGTTGAGAAATGATTCCTTGCCGGCTCGTTGAAAGAACGACTGTAATGAGCCTAGAGATTCGTTGGGACATATACAGCAAGATCTTATAATAAGAAGGTCTTGGTTGTTTAGTGACTAGATACTCGGAGTGATGCGACTACATAAGCAAGCCTTTGTAGGGTTTGTATATAGAAGGTAATGGATCATCATCACACATTGACGAAGACGACGACAAATAAGCACGTCCATATAATGAATTGCTCCAGCTGCGCAGTACAACAGCTGACTCGAAAGGGCCGGCGCGTAACCTATCTTTGTGAACTATCGGTCAAGCCGAGTTTGATCCCTCTCTTAGTAACTATGATAAAATGCTTCGGTCCATTCTGTATAGTCCGGCTAATGACCTAGTGCTGCAACTTTGGGGACGCCAGCCACAGGGCTTAAAAGTGTCAGACAACTCGATCAGATCATCCAGAATTGGGAAGACAATGTCTTGCGATTAGTCTCAACATCGCTGTGCCGCCTCCTCGATGGTCTAACGGTCATGATTTCCGCTTGTCATCTCTTATGAGAACAAGCGCGGGAGACCTGGGTTCGACTCCCAGTCGGGGAGAAATTTTTGTTTTAGTTTTCGTCTCCTTATCCCCTTCACAAGTCACGACAAAGAACGTGGAAGCAATGTCGAATATGCTCGGACAGAAACTGTTTCGTGGACAAGCTGGCGCCAAACGCGAGCATAAAGGGCGCAAAGATAGGTGAGTGACCCTGATCATATGGAATAGAAAGCCTGAACTAATAATATACATACATACAAGGTGTAACTAACCCAATTCCATAGTATCAATCGTAAAAGAGCTATCACCAGGAGGTAACGGAACTGTCTCGCTTCTATCCGATACTTCGATGCCAACTAAGCAAGCATCGGGAGCTATACAACATCGTCCAAGCCAAAACAGCGGCTTCAAAAACAGGTCGATATCCTAAAGCACTCTGTAGCGTTGGAGGAACGGGCTCGCAGATATCTTGCATCAAATTTAGCACAAGTGACGGAGCGAGAATCGCACGAACCTCAGTCGGTTGAGTCAATAAAGTCCCTCGTGTATGAGGTAGTGCGCAGTGGGGAAAACACACCTTGGACACCTACTACCTGATACCTTTCTGCTTTGAGCAAAGGAGGACCTTCACTTGTATGACGTTTCAACGGTCCAGCTGATTGAGGATTTCCATCTTTTTTTCCTTGTCATCCTGAACAACTCTATCCTAATGAAGTAGGTTAAGCACGGCAGTAGGGCCCATTGAAAGCACAAAAACGCTGCCAGTGGTAGTGTTATACCGGCGCTGACAGACCCTGGACTTGTGGCTTGAAGCTCCGCAGTTGCAGATTAGAACCTCTCTTGTCCGGTCTGAATGGCTGGACAATATACGCGCACACATCCCTGGTACATAAATCTGATCGATCATCACCGAAGATTAGGACCGAGTCTCATTTCCTTTCTTGAACAGCTTTTGCTCGATCAACTGATTCCCTTGAGTCACCTCCTTAATCTCTCTATCGAGCCGAAAAATATGACAGCAACCAGGTAACTTAGTAGGAATTTCTGCGTGTATCATGGGTTAAATGTATTCATGACTAATTCACGCAGTCTCGATCAAAGATAGGGTTACTATAAAGTTTTATATGCTGGCAAAAATCATCAAGAACCTCTCCCCCCACCGTGGTTCCTTGATCTGGAAAAGCTTAATACCAAGATCCTGTTTCGAGTCACTTTACTACCGGACGGCTTACCTTTAAAAAAATGGGCTTCAGGTCTAGACTTGAAGAATATAATATACCGCCTGCCGGATTACAATCAGGAATTGAATATATGTGCGATGAATATGTGTATCTCCCGCCTTTCCGATAAGCTTACATACACGTGAGTCTCAAGCCCTCCTGCGAAAGGTTGGATTTTGTGTCAAATCTGGCACGGGAAAGCGCGGTGCCACCCTAAAACATGATTCAGGAAACCCTAACTTGGCTCCGTGAAGTCAAACGTATGCTAATGGGGGTAACGTTTGGTATCACGGAGAAACTCACAACCGACCTAGTGTAGACTTGCAGTTTACTATCATGACAATGTAGAATTCATCGAAAAATAGGGTTCGTTTCTTGATCTTGCTTTGTGTCTGAGAACCCTTCACGCTGTTTCTGGAGCACAGGTGGTCTCGCTTTTGTGAGACACGAAAATGGGGCATGACGATTGCACCTACAAATCGGTATAATGCTTTGTAAAATGAAATCATAAGATACTTTGCTCTTCTAAAAGGTTGAATATATATGGAACCCACTGACTCGCTCCTCAAGCCAAAACCTCGCATAACAAAGCAACCATTGTCAACATGGACGAGTACAACCTCCAATCACCAACAGGAGCCTTATAATGGAACTTGCCAAGGACGCATTTAACTAGCGGAATTGATGAAGTAATAAACGATGAAGTAATAAACGATGAAGTAATAAACGATGAAGTAATAAACAATGAATGGAAAAGCCTCATGCATATCATCCGCGATCTGCGAGGCGTTAGCGCCCCAGACTCCGGTGAACAAATAACCAACATTGAAAGCCCTCAAAATCTCCAATGCATCGGTACACTCGGACCCGCACGTACTATTCTACAGGTTATCGATGAAGCCCATCCTATTTTCGACCATTGGATACGGCTGATCCGTCCTCAGTGCTTCGGGCTTATTCCATCTAGCATTTTACAACTCAGCTGGCTTGCGGTGGTAGTTATTTCCGCGTCTAACACACTCGCGGGAGGAATGTTGACCGCCTCAGGGCCCTGTTCTATTGTGAAAGGATTGCTTGAATGGCTAGCGGGCAAGCTGCACCTCCCGCTAGTTACGGATGTACCGAGACCGGAGCGAGAGACACGATCAAGGCCATTGCCGACGTCACCTATGACGAAAACCTCTGGTTACAAGTCGACGGGCCCTATCGAGCATCCGTCGCGCTATCACACTCACGCTCTGGCAAGGCTTTGGAACTCGGGTACGAAGATAGTATTGCGTGGGACGCCCACAAGTGGTTGTTTCAGACCTACGGCTGTGGGATGCTCTTGGTGCGCGATAAGAGCCGGCTCCTTTCCACTTTCCAGACGAAATCTGACAGGATCAAACATCTGGCACGGACTGAGGATGAGCCTGAGTTCTGGGGCTAGGAGCTTGAACTGAGCAGACCGGCACGGGCAATGGGCCTATGATTTACTCTCTGAGTTTTGGGCATGGAGCGGGTTGGCAGGATGGTTGATCATGGGGTTTATTTGGCGGAGCTCTTGTAAAAGTGTTTGAAGGCGCTTCCTGACTTACTTCTCCGATGTGGGCAATCCTGAACTTCCGTTATAGCCCGAAGGGCCACGACGAGGAGCAGTTGAATGTAATCAACTCATAAATCTCTGACTGGGTGACCGAAAGCAATAGGGCAGCGATTATGGCGGCTAAGCTTCGGGATGTGATCGTTTTACCTGTTCGCTGCATCAGTATTCGGCTAAGGGAAGATGATATGGAACGGGCAGGGCCTTTCCTTAACAAGACGGCTAAGGCAGCTGAAGGGGACCTAGATGTGTAGTCAAATTTATACATCTTTTTGATGTCGGTGACCGGGTGGCGTGCTGGCTGATATAGCATCCCGTATGCAACTATCTCTACAGAAAATATACCCAATGTAGGGAATGATTAATGATTTTTAGGAATCCGGATAGAGCCTTGGGTTGTGAGGTCACTTTCTCCATTTATTGATTTTTCCTCATTGCTACGATTAGGGGATTCTCCGTTTGCCAAATCTCATGGTAACATTATGGCGTACTCCGTTTATCTTGCTTGAGAATAGTGTACGTACCGTACCAACACCCCCTACCTAATTCATTCTCAGTCTTCACTATAATACTCATCTAGGCTATTATTCAGTACATAATACTTAGAATTGTTCCGCCCGGGGCAACCGAGCTTCTTTCAAGATCTCTGCATATTTGTAAGCTATGATGGGTAGTTGTGTATGACCTTAAAGACTAGATTTTTATTTATGTTCAATACCTTTAAGTTTATATATGGTTACGTAATAATACCTACACAAGCCTGAAGGGTCCTGTAAGATCGTCGTCCCCTTCACGTTATGTCCCGGTGGGCAGCCGCCGACTACCAGGGTTGACAGAAGATATGTAAGCCGCAACTCAACTTTCTGGTGGCCTCCTCGCGTTGGAA
The DNA here is from genome assembly GCA_001696595.2 of Aspergillus hancockii. Classification (NCBI taxonomy): domain Eukaryota; kingdom Fungi; phylum Ascomycota; class Eurotiomycetes; order Eurotiales; family Aspergillaceae; genus Aspergillus; species Aspergillus hancockii. Next base: position 162,117 of record MBFL02000030.1, read on the forward strand.
ATCGGAAGCTCTTAATTACAAACAAGCAATATGAATCTACCATGAAAAGTACAGTATGAGTCTCGGAAGGGTTCCACGGAGATCTATTACCTTTGGAAGAAAGCGGCGAATATTCGAGACATATTGCCCAAGCAAATACGACCACTATGGTCTAAACAGCCCATCTAAAGAACCCTACTGAAGCATGTAAATATAGGGAACGATGTCTCTCAGTTGAAACGCAGTCTCTGAATGGGCTAGTATATTAGCATTTCAAGTATCTAAGGCAACAAATAGTACGCTTGATCACTTCTCCGCGGTATTTCTGGCAGTACCTCATATTAATGAAAATGGGCGATTATATCAAAAATTGTCGTACTCGTTGGAGTAAGGCTTCCCATCTTATGTTATGCCTTGAGAGCAACGGGAACTGATAATCCGTGTATCAGGTAAGCGGTAACCTTTGTCTAGCGGCCTGAAAGAGTTCCTGGCATCTAGCTTCGACGCGACTGTCCTGAGCCGGGTGGGATCCAAGGACACCTTCCCGTAAGGCAGCTTTTTTACCCAATCACAGTCTCAGGTCTTGTCAGAAAACCAGACAGCAGCTGTAGTGCTGAAGGAAAGTCATCAAGCCCGTCTTCTACTTCTTTGATTGCCCCCTGCACCTATGGCTGTTACAAGTGCTCGAAAGGTTATATAGGTTGCCTCTAATGCCCCCAGCTATGGATATAAGAGCAGCATTGTGCGTGAGTTCGCAAATAGGGGTTGGTCTGGTATCAATTGTAAAGATGAAACAGGGTTCTGGTACTTCACTGCTGAGAGTGACACTTTGGTATCTGAACCGTTGCACGGGAATCTTAGGATGTCATAATGAGACTAAACGGTTGACTTGGCTGCGTGGGTAGAACGATGGAGAACCCCTGCTAGTATATTAACAGTTTATCACTCTTTCTCCCACCAAATGACTACTTTGCGTCAGCTGTGGGCGATTTCGGACTCACTCGGCAAAGATGAGGCGTCTCAGATCCTGGAATTCCCCATCGCCTTTGATGATTTCATTCCACGGATTCCATGCCAGCTCCTTTTGGGCAAACATCACTGCCGTCTCGTATGTAAGGAGAGCACTGTGCGCGAAGTTATATTCTATTTAGGCACTGGGGTATCGAGGAGATGTGGCGTTGGTTTCGGTAGATCACCTAGGCTCCATTGGTTGCGAGCTGTAGTTAGTATTGCTTCACTAGTGGAATTAGTTTATTGGTTCTCAGGTCAATGTCATTGGGCTCTCTATACCTCAAAAACTGTCGACAGAACACCTGACTTTCGCTCTTGGTGACCTATACGACTCCATCATGGGTACGGCTAAGTCCATGGGAGACCACTGATATCTACAAACGTGATCTGCATATCTTGGGTCAAAACAGTCATTCTCAGGATTTCCACCGAAGTAAGCACGTATTTAGCAAGACGCGTCAGGCCCAACATCAATTGAGATGGTGGTTGGCAATGATTATAGCGAAATAAAGATACATATAGAGCTCATGACGGGTACGAAAGGTCCGCCACGTCAATGATATACTCCTTTTCCTATCTGTACTACTAAGGCGCGCAACGTCTGTAACCCAAAGTTTTAGAAAGCAAGTAAAGATTAATGGGTAACTTGTTAGGGACTGGGATTGTCCGCAAACCTGTGGCGATATCTGATGACGTTGACGGTGGCACCAAATAGGAAAGTTAAACCAACTTTCGGAAGCCAAAGAACACATAATGTCGACGTAAAGGCAAATGTTAAAATATCAATAAGTATCCTGCTATATTTGCTGTTACGTTTGTTTTCTAAAACCCAAAGGAAGCAAAATATGGGAGTACGCAATGCCTACACAGATCTTCTCATTATTGGTGCCGGTCCAGCAGGCCTCATGGCCGCGTGCTGGGCCTCGCAATACCCAATAAAAACTCGCATCATTGATAAGAAGAGTGGAAGAACGCCGACTGGACACGCAGACGGTATCAACAGTCGAACAATGGAGATTTTGGATAGTTTTGGCGTTGCAGACTTCATTCTGCGCCAGGCTGTGTGCAACATGGAGTCTTCATATTGGGTATGTGGTTGTCATTTCCCGTCAAGCGCAACGTCTAGGAGAACTGACATAACCAGGGCCCGGATGAAGTATCCGGGAATATCCGACGAATCAAAAAAGAGAGATGCCAGCCACAAAAGCTTTCTCGGTTCCAGCAGATGCTGTTGAATCAGGGTGCTATTGAACAAATCCTCATCGACTATCTTGATCATATGAAGCGGGTGCATGTAGAAAGAAGTAGGAAGGCGGACGGGCTGGAGCCTCATAGTCATTGTGATCCAAATCGTGACGATGAGTACCCGGTTCATGTCCGGGTAGTGTCGGCCAATGGAGAAGGTGGGCTGATATCGGGATCAATCATAATGGATCTTGATGCTGAATCGGATTTAGATCGTCAGCCCGATGATACGGAGGTTATCCACGCGAAGTACCTAGTCGCATGCGACGGGGCACATAGCTGGGCTCAGAAACAATTGCAAGTTCCTTTTGAAGTGTGGAATTCGGAATCAAAATGGGGAGTGATGGATATTGTCCCTATCACGGATTTCCGTACGTAGTGCCTTGATGTCTCACTAGAGCGTGCTCGCTTACAATATCTCAGCTGACGTTCGGACTTCTTGTGCGGTACGATCCAACGACGGGAGAGGAATGATGGTAATACCTAGGGAGAAAGGCTTAGTCCGATTCTACCTTCACATGAATAGAGGGGAAGGATTGACCCAGGACGCACAAAGTAAATCGGCGGAGTCATTAGAGCAGTTGATACAAACTGCACAGACGATGCTGAGGCCATACAAACTAAGCTACAAGCATTGCGACTGGTGGTCTATGTACCCGGTAAGACCGACTTGTCAATGGCTGGGAGAGATAAGGGTGCTGATATCGGAGCAGATAGGGAGACGCCTAATCAAACAGTATCGCACCGACCGGTAAGCAATATTTCTACCTTGGTTGTAGTTAACAAGTTCTAATTCATTATCTCAAGAATATTCTTTGCTGGCGATGCAGCGCATATCCACTCTCCTAAAGGAGGACAAGGCATGAATGTCTCCATGCAGGACACATACAACCTAGTGTGGAAACTTGCTTTAGTCATTACTAGAGCAGCGAATCCGGCCATTCTCGACACATATCACCAGGAGCGTCATCCAGTGGCCGAGGAGCTAATGAGATTCGACGATCACCTTGTTCATGCTTATGAAGAGGGAGATATGGAGGATGATGGCAAGGCCGATGTTGAAGCGGTCCGCAATCAGTTTGCCGGGTTTAGGGCAGGAGTTGGCGCAACATACTCTCCTAACATCCTTGTGCAAAAGGGTGGTGCCAATGCCGCCCTAGCAGGAAATATTCAACTCGGCAAACGCTTGCCTTCGCATCTGGTGGTGGGTCAGGCAGATGGCTGTCCGGTTCATTTAGCGGAGAAGCTAAGCAGCAATGGCTGCTGGAGATTGCTTGTATTCTCCGGGGACTTACATTGCTCTCGTAATCTAGACCGTGTTTCATTGTTCGCCAAAGAATTCAACGATCGATTCCACCAGTTTACCGCGCATTGGGCGACGAACTGCCATCTTCTTGAGACACTACTGATCCACTCGAGCCCAAGATCATCAGTCAACTTGTTAGACCTGCCGGACGTTTTCCACCAGTTCGACGACGATCTCGGATGGGATTATGCAAAGGTTTTCGCGGATGATCCGTCGTATGACGGGCATGCCGGAGAGGCGTATGAGCAGTATGGAATAGACAAGCAAACGGGATGTCTGGTTGTTTGTCGACCAGATCAGCATGTTGGCTGGATCGGAGAAATAGACGATGTGGAGGGCTTGGAGAAATATTTCTCGCCGATTCTCTTCAGACAACAGACTTGAGACTGTGGATAGAGTATAGATGTTACGAACCTACAGTACACGATATTAGACAATAAGATCATGCACATTCATTCGCACGCGCACAGCACTCGAGGATATAATTTCCATGGTGCTATAATGATATGCAGAGAGGCAAGGAACTACATATCGAAGGCGGGGGGTGATTGCAATTGCCAATATTAGTGCTCTAGATATGGTGTGAATGACTCGTCGTGGGGTGTGTTCATAATACTAGGGGTTTATAGGCCGTTTTTTCTACTTTAGCCTGGTTTAGCCTGGGTTAGTGTAGCTCTGCAAGGCTGTAGTAATATCTCTTTTTTAATTAGATAATATATTAAAAGTTTAAATAATTAAAACATAATCTTATTAACCTTTATAATGAACGGAAATATAGCTTTTTATTTATAACGAAAGTACGTTTGTTTTAGTCGTGCAGAACTGGAGCCCACCGGCCCCTAACTACCGGGGTTATACCTCAGACTTTTATGGTCTAAGCCATTCGACACGCAGCACCCCCATATTTCTAATGAGCTATGTTGGTCATCCCACCTAGAGCATATGGTTTTCTTGCAGTATAATTCGCCTGCAAAGATGCCCAGCATATTATGTAGTTGAAGAATATACAGCGTCGCTGGAGGTTGAGGTGCTTCTTAACCACCAGAGGAGCAGGCAGGCCAGGGCTCCGAGGGGGGCATATTCATTTTGCATCCAGTGAGGCTAAAGTGGGTTCCAAATTCCGACATAAGGTCAAGCGGGACGCTGTAGCGGGTAAGTAGGCCTATCCCATGTATTGGCGTTATCGGTGCGGATTAGCGTGTCCATTTCTATACATAATCCCATAGGCCAAATAGTCTTCACTTAATATAATACACGATAGAAAGCATCCGCTTTTTTGGAGGAGTTAAAATCAAAATATTGAGAGGTGGCAAATCAGATCCGCTTCTTAAAAAACACGCCAATTTGCACCAGCTAACGCCAGTGCTGGGATAGCAGCCCCTGAAATTTGCCAAGTAGGGCGGGGGCAAACCGCCATTTACCAAGGTCAGGATACGGGGAATAGAACACATCAGGACCGTCGTATACATAGCCCTAAAAAGTACTCTCTTGGAGACCCAAACGACTTAAAGGCCACGGGGTTCCCGCATAGGAGATGTCCCGTCACTTGTTCCCTTTGGGCCCAGTAAAGGACAATCCTCAGACAACCAATACAATGAAATTATTATATCTTTCCCTGGTGTTCACAGGAACTATATCCCTTGTGGTCGCCGCTGCTCCCGTCGCCAACTCAGTTGCCAGTCCACACTCGCATCTTCCGCAGCACGAAGGTCGAAAGCGAATGTTGAAGACCGTCCGCAGCAGTAGAACTGCCAATTGCCGGTTTAATTCGAGCTGTAACTCGTGGGTACCGCTCAACAATACCAATACCGTGGGTAACAAGGATGGCTAGGACTCCTGCCTACAGGACAAAATATTTTATAACAGCTAATGGTGAGCAGCAATCACCGGGTCCTCTGTAGGAGAAAAAACTGAAGATCACGCAGTAACTGGGATTGGATAGAAGATTACTGCTACATCAGTGGATACTATTAGGATGACGCATGCTCGAGCAGCACGTGTTTTACTTGCTGTTGTTTGTGGCTAATTCTCGTACAGAAAGTCTTCCCAGCTGATCGATCTCTCAAATCATCTACAATCCATTGTTTGCTGGATGTTATTATGCGGATGACTGGATGGAAACAGACAAGGCCGACGGGTGTGGCCAAGGGCATTCCCGGGCACGTGTCCACTAGGCAGTTGCCACATGGTGAGGTTGTGTACTCGGACTTTGTTTTCTAGTCTGACTTCACCACCGTGAGAATTCAGGCAGGTAATGGCATGGGATGTGTTTGGTATTAGCATGATTCAAAGGTCATTTCGGTCAATCAGTACATAGAAAGAAGGAGCCTGAGAGTATTTACATCACTACTTCCAACTGGTAGCTTTACATAGTGGAACACCTATGCGCTCTGTGACGGAAATCTAGCCCAGAACCTTAAAATTCTAATCATTAATCATAGATCCTTAACATATGTCATAGTATGCCGAGGTGGCTCTAAGTCAATCAACAGAGTGAATGGGGCATATTCTTGCCCCTTACGTCAAGTAGTGTAGGCTCCGTTAGTATTTGTATTGTTTCGGGGACCAATTCAAACTCAGTGATATGGAATAAACTCTGACGACACTTTCATGCCATCCAGTGGGTAATGTTAAACAAGTTGCCCCCAGCGTGACTTTTCTCTTCCCTGTTTGCTCCGATTGCCACCTGTAACTAGGTTTACAGGCGAGAGAACCATAGTTCGAAAGACATCAACACAGAATCTATATAATTCCCCTAAGATCACCCAATGATTTCCTATCAACATATCTCCAGTCATACTTGCACACAGGTAAAACATGTCGACCACTCTTCAATCAAATTTGTCCGAAGTGCTGGACTTCCCAACCTCAAGCTCTGACGAATGCTTTCTCCGTCTTCCTCAGGATATCTGCTTCGGGTCTGGTGTGTGTCACTAATTATCCACGTCCCTTGCACTCATTGTAATAATTATCTCCTCTAGTTAGTTGCGGGGGCCTTGTGGCGTCAGTCATGGGGAAATTCGCCGTTTCCTACATGTCACAACACCGAAGATTGCGGGGACAGTCTGATATCCGATCTTCGTATACGCAGTTCTATCGTCCAATATTCCCGGCTAGGGACGAGGTCAAACTAAAAGTGTACGTGATCAGTATAGGGAAGGCTGGCTCATCATTACGTGTAGAGCTTTTCCAGGGAAGTCCCAAGATTTGTGCCTCAACGCACCTCCTGTTAGTGACTTTATATCGTTGTTGAAACCCATTAGCGCTGACTAATTCCCTTCAGAATCTCCGATTTCAATAGTCCGGGGTTAACCGTATCCACCGGATGGCGTCCGTGCCCCTCGGCGCATCGGGTGGATTTGGCCAAACTCGAGACAGAAAGTGACCCCGACTGGATCAGTTACCATACCCCGTTCTATGCGAATGGAGGGCGCAAGGCTCATTCATTTGCGAAATTCTTTATTCCCGTCTGCTGGCAGCCCGGTTCATCATATGTGGAGCAGTGGATTACACCAGGCTGGGACTGTGAGCCCCTGGGCTCCCGACGCCATCCAGATGTAGGAGATAAGGAAGCCCGATGGACAAACGACATGATTCAGTTTGCTCTTGAGATGAATGTGGCCCTCTACGATGAGTTTGTGTCCGGACCATTGACCTCAGAAATGGGTGCATCAGCGGTCATTCGTCATGGCAAGAGACAGAAGAAAGCTCGAGAAGAGGGCAACCCGAACTGGAGGGAAGTGGAGGGTGATGGGTCGATGACGCCAAGGAGTTCCATGAATATCACTTTGTGTATGTCGACCGAGGTTAAAAAGAGACTGCCGGATGAAGGCACTCGTTGGCTTTGTCTCCGAACGGAGGTCAAGCGTATTGAAAACGGGCGATTGGACCTGGGGTCGCTTTTATTCGACCACAACATGGATCTCGTCGCAGTGGGTCATCAGGTGGCACAAATTGCTTGGTTGGATGTCAAGGAGATGCGCAGTTCTCATTTATAAGCCACGACCAACCGTTAGATGATGCGAAGTTCGGATGCCGGGATATATTTCAGGGAAATATAGGCAACGGCATGAGGAACTAAATATTCCCTCTCACTCCATGTTACACTAGTCAAAGTCGATAGATATGCGCAATGATCGCACTTTGCCAACGCTACGTGGGCAAACGGCATTAAAGAATTGTTCTATTCACGGGTATTGCGGGATATATAGTCTAAAATTGTCTCTAGGTGGCATTGCAAACTCTAGATGCCCTCGGAATTGATACACAACCCTGCATCGATCGAGTACGGGATAGCTGATACAATATGAGTCCCCTCGATCCGGGTCAAAATCTATATATAGCAGTGTAAGCAACAGCAACAAGCTTTTGTATCTGCAGGGCCCATTGGCCTGTCAAATCCGGGCTTTCTCGTCATCCATACCAACTCCTCGATCTAATTGTGGCTTGGACAGGCTAACTCCGACCCATGTCGCTTAGCGTGATCGATCCATTTCTTTCTATACTTTTGCCCCGAAATTTTCCGGCAGCCACAGTTATCCTCGCTCCATTCATAATTATTTTCCTCATAATCGTCTGCTAACAGAGGATTGTTTACCCACGCCACGTTCTGACCATGAAGCCAACCGTTGTTCTTGTCCCTGGTGCCTGGTTAGTCCCCGACTTCTACAAACCCTTTCTAGACATCATTCAGGCAGCGGGGTTCCCAACTTGTGTGACCGAGCTGCCCTCACTAGATCCCGTCGACCCGACCACAAGTGATTGCTCCACTGACGCAGCGAGCATCAGACATGATCTAAGCGTTTTGGTGGAAGGCGGACGCGATGTGGTACTGGTCATGCACTCGTATGCGGGTATGCCGGCGGCAGCGGCAGCGGCCGGGCTCGCAAGGTCACAGAGAGCTGAGCAAGGCAAAAAAGGAGGTATACTAGGGCTGGTGTGCATCGCTGCATTTCTAGTCCCCGAGGGCATCAGTTGTGCAGGGACGCAAGGTGGCAATTTGCCATCGTGGATTCTACTCGATCAGGTTTGTTTTCATTTTTGATCGAGGTTGTTCGACGAAGCTGACATGAGACATACAGCCATCTGGCCATCTCAATGTACCTGATACGCCGGGAAAGATCTTTGCGGCGGATGTCAGTGAGGAGGAGGCATTGGCGATGACAAGTTTCACCAAGCCGCATGCTAGTCTTGCCTTTTTTTCGGCTCAGCCCTTCTCTGCGTGGTCTGACCCCGCTTTTACCGGGCGGCTGGCGTATATTGTTACCACCGAGGACCTGGCGGTTCCGAAGGCCGCGCAGTATGGAATGATGGCTGGGACCGGTCAGGAGTGGGCGGTTAGGGAGATTGCGAGCAGTCATTGTGCTCCGTATATCAGTAGGATTACAGAGAGCGTGCGCATCCTGGAGGAGCTCATTCAGATGTTTGAGAATATATGAGCCAGGACAACTAGCGATAGTAACTCATAATGCAACGATTTATTTTCCGCCCATGTCTCCTTGTATGCGATGCGACCAGACCGTAGCATACATTCACTATCGTATCCACTTCTCCGCATGCTTGGTAGGTGTTCAAGCAACCTTGGCAGCTGCTCTCCCGTAAGCACTAAGCAGTAAGAAGCGCCCGAGAAAGTCAGCTTGGATGATACCAGCTGAGTACCTGCATTTCGGGGCACCTACTCGCCATAAAGCTACTATAGGGCTGAAAGGCCAGCTGATCATCGCATACCTGTGAGACATCTGCAAGACATTGCCAAGACATCGCCAATTATAACGGGGAAATGATTCATAGCAATTAGACACATACGATTTCATCGTCGATCACAGGACGATTGCTGATTCACTATCAAAAAGAGTGCCTCTACAATGTAAGGGCCGCGTCGGTCACAGGCCTACAATTACCACTTGTTCCCCAACATAGCAGATACCACTTACCATATCTAATTCAAAATTTGATCAATCACTACTCCCACTCCCCAGAAGCCATTCAAGATGCAGTTCTCAACCAGCGTACTCTTTTTCCTTACTACCCTTTCCTCAATCACCCAGCTAGCCTCTGGCCAAGGCACAGATGACTGCGAGATCCTCCCTGCCATCATCACCAATTTCTCCTGGCACAACAGCACCCACAACTGCGGATGCGATGACGGTGGCTGCCTTCCTACCGGTCTTCACGGTGGTCCTGGTTGTGGACCCCCGGACACCGTGCGAGTGACTTTCTATCAGTCGTCTCCCACATACAATGACACATTGATCTGCGGAGCGTCGGATCCTGGGAGTGTGCCTGCGAGAGCCATACCCGGTGGGCCATTCAACTGCCGGTCTCTTGGGAGGCGATTTTCCTTCACGGTTAATGGCACGGAGGGGACACTCAGTTATGTGGAGCCGAACTTTGCATGGTATGTTCTCGCATTGGAGATTGCGTTCGTCATATTTCATGGACTACGATTAATAGTGGTTATTGTCTTTAGCCCTACCGGCAGAGCACAAGTCACCTACACTGGTTCTTTCGCAATGGGCTGCGAGTATGACAGCTATCGAAACGCGACGTGCGTACAGCGCGAGTCCACCGTCCAGCTTGAGCCGACCGAGGTCGTCGGGATCCTTTAAAATTAATCCAGGGAGACAATGTAATTGTCATTCATTGTATGCAACTTCATGCGAGGTGCAGCGGGTGTACATAATGGATACTTGTTCTGAGGAGGGTATAGGTGAGAGTTCAGTAGTCACGTCGACGTGGCCCAATCCTAGCTCGTGGTATGGCCTGTGAGTGTGACATGCGTTATTGAATCAGGGTTTTATATATAGTGATGCTTGGCAATTTTACCTGAGAAACATGATATTCGTGTTTTTGAATGTTTTTTTTTTTTTTTTTATTTTTCTTTAGAAGAGCGTAAGTGAGCAGTGGATTTTCTTTTGGGGCTTTGTTCATGGGGGCTCAGTTGGGATCTTCTGGCGCTTTTCCGGATAATTATTTATGCAAATACCACTTGTACCTATAGCGCTAACACAAGCAGTGATTGTTGTAAACACGGCCTAGACGCGGGAGGCGCGTAGCCGGAGATTTAAACCGAAAAGGCGAACACTTAATCCGATTGAACGTTTCAATGCTCTTCCTCTGCCAACCAACCAACATTTTAACTCACCAATATGAATAATCTCTCTACAGAGCTGCTGCTTGAAATCTTGAACTATGCCGACCGCGACGTCGCTTCGCTTCTAACGGTGAATCACCGATGGTTTCACGGCGGGATTTCAATCGTATGGAAGCATGTGTGGAGCTATTTTCTTGCCCTTGTACCAAAGAACCGACAACAGATCTATGCCTCTGTGATCCGATCGTTGCGACTTGATACAAATCACCGGGAAAATCTGGAAGCTTTCTCTCACGTGTCCTTTCCGAAGTTGACACGGCTGAGTATCAAACTCGAGCGTGCTAAACGCCTTGAAAATGAGATCAGACTGAGACCTAGTCCAGAGCCCGCCCCTCCCTTGAACCTTGCACATATAAAACATTTCATGAGTGCACGACTTGAATTGATCGACCTCGACGGAGGAATGGACCCGGAATTACTTGAGTATGTCCAGAGTCACTGTCCGCGCCTACATACGTTGATGATCAGCTCCCCGGGGCAGCTAATCACAGCGGAAGCCTTTCGCAAGTTCCTTCAAGGCATTCCATCTGTCTCCAGCATACGCCTCAGCTACAAGACAGATGGGTTGGTAACGGGCGACGTTTTGAACCATCTGGCGGAGCGCAATAATTTACGATCTCTCTCGATCGACCAGACGACTTACACCTCTTGGAAGGAAATTTCGGATCCTTCATCATCTTTTGCGGCCCTGCGGGAATTAAATGCGGAGATTACCGAATGCGAACTGCCGTCGCTGGTGGCCGCGGCGAAATCGGTTGCAGAGCTCTCATTGACTCTGTTTGCCGATGACAACGATCTTATGGCAAAGATTGACAGTGCTGCTTTCCTACATGTCTCCAAAATGACGAAGCTCCGCCGACTCGATCTATTTATAAGAGGCGATATGCGGAGGATTCGAAATGATGACCTTGTGTCTCTCAGAAGCCTGACGCAGTTAACAGTACTTAAGATCCATGGCGGCAGTGCGACTTCGCTCATGGCAGGAAGCTTCACAGATAGCCAGTTTGAAGCGCTGTTTGCGAATCTTACCCAACTGCAAACCCTCACTCTCAAGCTTTACAGAACGAGCCTCACAGCAGACGCCCTGGTAATTTTAGGTAAATGCTGCCGGTTACTCGAATCCTGTAACTTCATGGGTAACTTTTGTACGATGGTGCTCAAACGTGAGAAAAAACCCCTGTTCCCGGTGCTCGAGCGGCTTAACGTTGGGATGTTGGAATGTGACGAGTTGAGGATTAGCAATCGGTAAGATACCTGTGATCTCCACTCTACCTAGAAGATTCTCACTTTTCTACGCTCTAGACGGCCGTACGACCATGTACTGCAGATTGAGAAGCATTTCCCCAAGTTAGACGAGTTAGAGTGTGACTTTCGGTCGTATCGCGTGTGGAGCCCGAGTGATCTCTCAGACAAGGTCGTGAATCTGTGGTATAAGCGACGGGAAAAACGTATAAAGGCTAAGCTTGCCAACGAATAAACCGAACAAATCCGAGTTGGGCCTTGGCTACACATCTCCACACTTATAATCAGATAGATAAACTGTCTGCAGTTCAGTCGCAAGGGGAACCTCTGTGAATGTAAATCATGATTCGGGTCACGTTTGATCGAAATGAGAGACATGGTGCTCACGTATGCCCGACGTCAGGACGAGAGCTACGGGAGGCGAGATGCTTGACGGGTCAGGTCTATCAGGAGACTCGTTCGAGTTCGAACCCTAAGAAAAGCTCGAAAGAATGATATGATTGACTTGACGATCAGGGCAGAACTGGTTCCGTGGTACTAGTTAACCTTATTCCTGCGGTGTCGGGTCTGAAGGATGGCTTATAAATCTGAGACGCCCTTCACCCATAACACTTCTCCTGGTGGGCTCGATCTCGCTGTGTGTAGGCCACATATGAATCTGGACAGGTATGTGCCATCCATTGCCGGACCGATATTGCAAAACCTAATTTATGATCCTGGGCTTACCTGATGAATAGTAAGTGTGTGTATATGACGTGTTCATGGCTGCCAGGGGTGTTCCTGTTTGGCCTATCCGAAGCTTTAGGTGGTGTGATATATCTAGCCAACGATATCCGAGGTTGATTGAGACTATGGTTCCAATAGAATGCAGGGGTCTCCGCCTGTGTTAAGCACCATGTCAACGTTGGTTTTGTCATATGACACTTTTCAGTGAAGAGTATATAGTCCTCATACTGCCAACTCTGCAGCCATGGCAACGATTAATTATTGAATCTTTGTAACTTCTGCGATATCCCCACTTGGGTAGCTGGTGAATGCGAAATACTCAACATGCCTCACAAAGAAGGTTTGACGAAGCGAGACCCTGACGATGTGCAGGCCTGGCTTATTGGCGGCGGCATCGCCTCCCTGGCTGCCGCGGTGCACTTGATTAAAGATGCCAATATGCCGGCCCGGAATGTCCATGTGCTCGATATACACAACGGGGCTGGAGGAGGGATGCAGAGTTCTGGTGATGCGGTTAATGGCTACATGCTACGCACGGCTTGTCTTCCGTATTTCCATGATATGTGTGTTGAGGAACTTCTATCCCACGTGCCCAGTCCGAAGAATCCCGACGTATCTATCATGGACACTGTGAGGGAGTCTGCGAAGGACGAAGTAGCGAAGGAACCTCCATCCGCATCCACACGTCTCCTCGCACATGGCGTTTCTGGACCTGAGGGAGTGAACGATCGACAATTCCATCTTGGATTTAAGCACCGATTCGAACTCATCAAGCTTATGGTAGAAGGGGAAAAATCGGTCGCGGACAAGACCATCAAGGATCTATTTGACGAATCTTTCTTTACCTCCAAGTTCTGGACTCTATGGTCGACAACGTGAGCATTTACTCCTCGATATTTCCAACTGACTTGGCTAAAAGACTGCATAGTTTTGCACTCCGACCGGAGCATGGGGCGGTCGAATTCCAGAGACACGTGCGCAAGTACCTCGAGAAGATCAAAGATTTCAACAAGGTCAGCGCGCTGGACCGAACCCAGTACGCCCTTCACGAATCCGTTATCCTTCCTATGGCTTCCTACCTCAAGAGAGAGGGCGTTGACTTCCGGTTCCACGCGAAGGTGACTGATCTGGTCATGTATCCGGAGGGTGACCCTACCACCATCTCGGAGATTGAAATGGTGCACGATGACAACAATCCCTCCCTCATTACCGTCGATCCGATGGACATTGTGATCATCACGCTGGGATCTGTCAGCTCGGGAACCGTCGTGGGATCGAACAATACCGCGCCCCCGTCGCATATTTCGTCCGAGGAAATCATGATCGGCGACTGGTCTCTGTGGAACAAATTATCTGTCAAGTCGACCAGGAAATTCGGTGATCCGTTGGCCTTCTGCACACATATCGACGAGTCCAAGGTGGAGACGTTCACTGTCACCTTGCAAAACTCCAGCTTCCTTCATCTCTTCGAAAAGTTGACACACGATAAACCCGGCTCTGGGGCCTTGCTTTCCTTTGTGGACAGCAACTGGAATTTAAGTATCAGCGTGCCTCATCAACCACTCTTCGCCAACCAGCCCGACAATGTGCATGTCGTTTGGGGATACGGTATGGACCTTACGAAGCCGGGCAACTACGTGCAGAAGCCGATGCCCGAGTGCACGGGCGAGGAAATCTTGACGGAAGTGCTCGGCCACTTGAATTTCCCCAGGGAAGAGATTCTCCCGACCGCTATCACGATTCCATGTGTGATGCCGCTGGCCACCGCGTCAATGGTGAAACGGAACCATTTTGATCGCCCGGAAGTGATCCCTCACAACACCACCAACATGGCGTTTGTGGGTCAGTTCACGGAGATCGCGCACGATACTACTTTCAGCATTGAATATAGCGTGCGCGGTGCCCAGATGGCCGTATATCAGTTGATGGGTCTCTCGAAGCATCCGCCTGCGGTTCGGACTAATGTTTTGCAGGAGGTGTTTGGCTTGTTGGCTTGATCTTCTCTGTCGCGCTATCTGTTCTACGGCATTACATGGCTGTGCGGTATGGTTGCCGGTTTTGGTTCCTGTCACGATTGCTGATGTGATGAACTACCTCGGTCTGTCTTGAAATTCCCTTGATTGTCCTACTCTTTACTAAGTTGCCTATATCCTGATATTGCA